>CAUYQG010156435.1:0-23568 GCA_963574415.1 Tarsius wallacei
CGCTTTTACCTCAGGCCTGCTGTAATGCCTCTGCGGTCCGTGGACAGGTTCCGTGTGGGGAGCAGGCCCCCTGGGAGAGATCTGGAGTCTTTCTGTGTCCTCTTCTGCGGAGGTCTCACAGACCACGCTGCCCGGTCGCCATCTTCACATGAATTTTTTAAAATCACTGAGAATAGAGGAAAAGGGACTAGATGGCAGTGATTTAGGGATTTAGGTATCTTCCCCCTCAACTCTTTTATGGTGAATCACATGATACCCACAGCTGTCAAATGATCTGCCCAAGTTAGTAGCATAGACAAAACTATAACCAAGATCGTTTTTAAATTCCATTGAAATATTCTTGTCAATAAAGTTAAAGAAATCTGAGTAGATACTGTTTTAAAGAATAAGACAATGTCTGTCTTTAAGCAGCTGGCAATTGCCGGAGAAGAGTACCAAATAGAGCAAATTGGGTCACAAGCTCACATTTGCACTTCAAATGTCCTGGCCATCTTGCTATGCTTGTCTCCCAAACACGGTTTCTTCTTTCTTTCTTTTAAGCAAGATTTATTAAGAAGACAGAAAATCTCCCACAGTGGGAGGGGACCCGAAGGGGTTGCCCCCAAACACTATTTCAAACTTCTCAATTCTTCGTAAATCTCTAAATCGCTTCTTTTGCTCTGTATTCTATCTCAAGTAATCTCCCTTTAAAGATAGAAATAATTGCACAACCTGTCTATACCTGCTGCCCACATTTCCAAGTCTCTCACTATCTCCTCAAATCACATCTGACTAGTGATTGATTCACTGTACCATCAACACACGCCTTGCCAAAATCACCTATGGCCTCCATCAGAGATGCCCTGGAGCATAGACAATAGGGTCCTTTCCCTTGATTCCACACTGTAGAGAATCAATTCTGGCCCATCTCCAACTGAGTTCTCTTCTAAAGTTAAGAATTCTGAAGAGCCCGGGACATTAGACTCATGCATGCCCATGACACTTCTACTCATCACTCCTAGAATGTTTTTGCCTAAATAGAACCAAGGCTTTTTCAGATCAGCAGAACTTTTCCCAATACATTTTCATTGAATTGCAGATTTACCAAGGGGGCAGTAGGATCTATTTGCAGAGGATATGAAGGGTGCATGATGGGGAAGGGAAAGGCTTTTACACATATTCAATAAATACTCCTAATGGTGTGGGAATGGATCTGGGGAGGAACAGTAGAGGTCAGATCTCAGACCAGTGACCAGGGACGTGTGGACAGAATTCTAAATTTAGATCTGACTCTCCAGGCAATTTCCCCCCCTCTGGCTTCTTTTAAAATTTTCTTTTTGTCTGATTTTCAGTAGTTGAATGTGATGTTCCTGGATATACATTTTTTGGCAATTATCCTTCTTGATGTTCTCTGACCTTCCTGTATCTGTGGTTTGAGGACTATCATTATTTTTAAAAATTTCTCATTAATTTTTGCTTTAAATTTTATTTTATTCTTTCCTTCTCCTTCTGGTATTTTTTATTGCATGTATGTTATACCTTTTATAATAGTCCCACATTTCTTGGATATTCTGTTCTATACAGTATTTTTTGTTCTTATTCTGTCTTTGCAATTCAGAATGCTTTAGAAATTGCTACTGCCATTTTTTTTAGGCTCAACTATTCTCTCTTTGTCATGTCCAGTCTATTGATGAGTTCATCAAAGGCATTCTTCCTTTCTGTTATGGTGTTTTTGATTTCCCACGTTTCCTTATTATTTATTAAAGTTTTCAGAACATTCCTTTTCATGGTAGTTTTTTTCACTATGCTGTTCTCACAGTGGACTTCATTCCTCTGGCCATTTTTTCTCATTCTCTTTTGCCAACTTTTCCTCTTCTTCCTGTCATTAACTCTAGGGCTGTCTTCCCTACATAGACAAATGCGTAAGGGTTATTTACCACTTACTAACCATAATCCCATGGACAAATAATTTGATCTATCTGAGTTTTCATTTTCTCACTTTGAAAAAGAGATAACAATAGCATTCTATGAATATTTTGAGGCTTAAATAAAATAATCTTTTTTCTTATTCAGGAGAAAGTCAACTCCATAAAGTCACAGATTTTTGTATGTCTTATTCACTGTTCTATTCTCACTACTTAGAATAGGTACATGGCACATAATGCAATTCTCTTTCCTGTGATGCATAGTGGGCATTAAATTCATATTTGTCAAATGAATGAATGTTTTTCTGTATGACTTACTGGTGAATACTACATATTTCCTGTCCTAACAGAGGATTCCTCACAGTCAAGTTATTAGTATAAAACACTCAAAGCAACAAACAGTTTCACAAACAAGTATAGAACTTGAATAATTCCTGAAACCAGGGCTTTATTTGAGGAACAGGCCTGAGGCCAAGCTCTTAAAACTGGGTGATTGTCAAGACTTGAGCAGACTCATATGTGTGGCACTCATGGTGGAAAATATTAGGAATTTGAAAACATGAGGGCTTGAGGGCAGGGAGCCCAGCTGTCATAAGTGGAGGCATGAGGAAGACAGGAGGTCAGAAGAGGGCAGACAGCTTACCACCAATTTTGTTAAACTTATTCTTCAGGGGAGAGTCATCTGTGGCTACAAGAAAAACTCAGTAATGTGAGCCTTGTTACAATTTCAAAAAAGAAATAGGAGTTTCAGGTTTTCAGAATGGTATACTGAAAAATGCCAATTTGTCCTGCTTTAATAGGTGCTTGTGGCTGTTCTCTATGTCTTCTCTGGTTTGTTCTGTTTTATGATGACCCCAAGGACCACCCATGTATAAGCATCGGTGAGAAGGAATACATCACATGCTCCCTCGCCCAGCAGGTAGAACACAGACCTTTGCATTGGCAGCTCCCAGATTCTGCTCCAAACTAAACATGCTCCAACTTGTCCTAATGTGCAAATAATTAATGCATTCCTTTCCAGGTCAGCTCAAGTAGACAATTTCTGCCTATCAAGGCGATGTTTAAGTCACTCCCATTCTTGGCTATTTCCATTGGTACTTTTGCTCTTTTTTGGGAAAATACCATCTTCACAGTATTTGCCCCAACTTTTATCAACTCCATGCTTCGTGTTAATATAAGAGAGGTAAGCATATCATTTGTTTCCTTTTTAACTTTATGAGGGACTCTGTGTTCATTTTTCTGCATCTAATGACTCTAATCTCATCTCTGGTCTGTCCCTTACACTGTTTGTCTACTGCACTTTACCTGGAAACTCAGTATTTCCGGTTTTGAAATGAACATTACCCAGAACAAAAGTTATTGACAGAAACATAGTGTCTGGCATTAAAACAAAAATACACAGGCACCCGTGTTTTCCCATATTCTCTGTCTTCCATCTACTATGTAACTGCCCTTGTGCATTACTCAAGGCTCAACACAGCCATTCTCAATGGGGACTGGGGTACTTCCTTGAGAATCACTTGGTCACTTAGTCAGACACTACCACACTGTTCAGATCTTATCAATCCCCTCTCTGTGGTAAGGTAATGAGTCTGGGCTATGAATCTACGATTCAGGTCTTGCTTTGGAAGTACTGGCACAACTGTTACTTACCTTACTTAGAACATGACTAACTCATGTTATTTGATACCATAATATTAATAAGCAGACAAAACTTCTGTAAAAAGGGAGTCTGGGCTTGCCACTTTGTGGCAGTCTGTAATGAACTTCCAGGAAAGCAGCCTAGGGGTGAGCATAACATTGAGGTCTTATAAACTCTCCCTGACTCAATTTTATTTTCCATGAAACCATAGAGTAATTGCAAGGGTTAATAGCAGGTCCAGGGGAAGTACCATACACATGTTTGCAATTGTCATCATTATCCTCCTCATTTTTCCAGGGCCAGTATTTTCCATTCAAACCAGAATCTTCCTCTCTACTATACAGTACTTTTAATTTTCATGATTCAGAACGTGAAAGCTTGGCAGATTCTGACAAACACTACTGACCTCAAAACTAGTTTTCTCTTTTTTGGAGGGTAGTGTGGCCCCATCGGTAATTCTAGTGTTGTATATTGATGGTTTCCTGTATAACAGTACACATTTGGGAAACTGAATGTCAGTATAGGGATTAATCGGTGTATCATTACCACTTTACCTGTCATACTCATTCCCAGAACAATATTTCTTCCTCAGAATGCATTGCTGTCTGCCCTCCCCTATTTGTTTGGTTGGATCAGTATTATCCTAGCAGGTCAGATATCAGATTTCATCCTGACACGGAATATTCTCAGTGTAATTTCTGTCCGGAAACTTTTCACCACAGTAGGTAAGGAGCACCCAGAACATTCAAGTATTTGGAGAAATAACTCATGCCTAATTCCAGGATGCACCTGATTTTGTTGTCTGAATCACTCCCCAGCACTTCTCTTTCCTGCGATTTTTGGGATGTGCCTGCCTTACCTGGGTTCCAGCTTTCACAGCATCATCATTTTGCTGATACTTGCCAATGCAACAAGTGCATTTTCCTTGGGTGGAATATTTTTAAATGGTTTGGATATTGCTCCCAGGTAGGATTTTAAAAATATTTCTTTATCTTTAATTAACAAATCAATACTTATTTTATTTATTTATTTTTACTTTAAAGATGTGGGGTACAATTCAGGTTTAGGTATACAAATGGGCACTGTACAGGTAATAGTTGATTTAATTAACAATCAATATATATTGATTTGTACAGTTTGATATTTTAAAATATAGATACTTTGTGGAAAGGTTAAATAGAGCTAATTAACATATGTATTACGTTCAAAACTCATAATTATATGTGGTAAGGAAGCAAAATCTACTCTCAGCAATTTTTGAGAATACAATACAGTGTTATTAACTATAATCACATGTTGTACTACAAATCGCTTAAATTTACTTCCTATATATAATTGAAATTTTGTATTTGTTGACTGACATCTCCTTCTCACTCCTGCTCAGTGTCTGGTAACCACTACTCTACTTCCTACTTCTACGAGTTTAACTTTTTTTTCTTTTTTTTTTTTGAGTTGGAGTCTCACTCTCTCCCAGACTGGAGTGCAGTGGCCGCTCCCGGCCACCGCAGCCTCTACCTGCTGGGCTCAGGCGATCCTTCCGCCTCAGCCTTCCAAGTAGCTGGAACTACAGGTGCGCTATACCACGCCTGGCTAATTTTTGATTTATTGTAGAGATGAGGTCTCGCCAAGTTGCCCAAGCGGGTCTCAAACCCGCGGGCTCAGGCAATCCACTCACCTCAGCCTCCCTAAACAAGGGATTAGAGACTGAGCCACCGAGCCCGGCTGAGTTTAACTTTTTAAGATTCAACTTGTAAGTGAGATCATGCAATATTTGTCTTTCTTGCTTGGTTTGTTTCAATTAATCTAATGTCCTCCCGATTCTTCCATATTCTCACAAGGAATAGGATTTCTTTTTTTTTTTTTTAGTCTGAATAGTATTCCATTGTGTGTGTGTGTGTGTGTGTATCACATTTTCTTTATCCATTCTTTTTGATGGACACTTAGGTTGCTTCTATATCATGACTATTGTGAATAATGCTGCAACAAACATAGAAATGCAGACATACTTATTTCATTTCCTTTTGAAATATACTCAGCAGTGGGATTGCTGGATCATATTAGTAGTTCTATATTTATATTTAACTTTTTGGGGAACACCCATATTGTTTTCCCTAATGGCTGTACTGATTTACATTTCCACCAACAGTATGCAATCTTTCCCCTTTCTCCTTATCCTCACCAACACTAATCTTTCATCTTTGTTAATAGCCATTCTAACAGTGGTTTTAATTTGCATTTATCTGATGATTAGTCATGTCAGGCAGGTATTTTTTCATACACTTGCTTGCCATTTGCATGTCTTGTTATAAGATATGTAATTTTTTTTGAGTTGGAGTCTCACTCTCTCACCCAGGCTGGAGTGCAGTGACATGCCCACACCCACCGCAGCCTCTACCTACTGGGCTCAGGTGATCCTTCTGCCTCAACCTTCTGAGTAGCTGGAACCACAGGTGCATGCCACCATGCCTGGCTAATTTTTTTTGTTGTTTTTAATTGTGGAGATGATGTCTTGCCAAGTTGCCCAGGTTGGTCTAGAACCCTTGGACTCAGGCAGTCCTCTTGCCTCTGCCTCCCAAAGTGCTGGGATTACAGGCGTGAGTCACCACACTTGGCAAGATATGTCTTTTCAAGGGTTTTGTCCATTTTTTAAAATTGGGTTATTTGTTTTTCACTATTGAGTTGGATGAGTCTCATATATTTTGGATGTGTGTGTATATAAATATGTGTGTGTGTGTGTGTGTGTGTGTGTGTGTGTGTGTGTGTGTATATATATATATATATATATATACTGTGTAAATATCTGATAGTATCAGAAGTATGATCTGGAAATTTTTTTTCCATTCTTTAAGTTGTCTCTTCACTCTGTTGATTGTTGCTTTGGCTGTGCAGAAGCTTTTTAGTTTGATATGATGTCACTTGTCTGTTTTTGCTTCTGTTGCCTGTGCTTTTGTAGTCCTATACAAAAATTCCATGCCCAGACCAATGTCATTGAGTTTTCCCATATGCTTTCTTCTAGTAGTTTTACAGTTTGAAGTCTTATATTTAAGCCTTTAATCAATTTTGAGATTTCCAGCAAGATGGCAATGGGACAGGTCAGACTGTGAGAGTTTCCACAAATGCGAGTGTCCATAAAGACTCTCTGCAAGAGTGGGCATGTGCTGGTGGGTGAGTGAAAGTCCGTCTGAGGGGAGACTTGGGTTCATGCACCCGGGGCTGTCCTCCAGAGGTCACAGCAAACCCCCCATCACCCTGAGATTAGAACCCCCAATGAACAGGATTGTCTGCTGCTCTTGGGACTCTCCTGAGAAAAGCCTGCCCAGCTCAGCTGATCCTTATCACCTGGAGCCTAATCCACACCATCCTGTGACAGCAAAGTGGCTGGAGCTGGTAATCCCTGGAGAGAACAGTTGGAGAGTGCTGGGGAGTAGCCCCACCACTGGTGAAGGGCGAGGAAACGCTGAAGGGAGTCATTTTCTCTGTCCCAGGACCAGGCAGAGACCTGCATCACTCTGCCCAGCTCCACCCAGCCTCCAACTTTGGACCTAGAGGTAATCTCATCAAACTTGGAGAGACAGATGCCCCTCCCCCATGCTGGATCAGACACAGACACTTCAGATCTGAGTGGGAGACTTGACAGGCAGCAAGTAGGGTGAGTCCAGATCTGATCCACCCGCCTCCCACAGTAGGCCTGGGGCATCTGACCCACACTGAGAGCAACCCTATCAGTCTGAGCTGAGAACAGAGGGGAGGGGCTGGAGATCAGAGCTGAAAGAAAATTGAACTTACAGGAACCACCTCAGAGCGAGTTTTGATTTTTTGTTGATCTGTTTGTTTTGCTCTTTTTTTTGGTTTGTTTTAGTTTTTTTTTTTTCTTTTTTTTTCTCTTTCTGTTTTTGATTATGTTCTCATACTTGCTTTTTTTCTGTAATTTTATTGCTTTTTTTTAGACTTTCTGTTTGTGTATGGGTATATCTGAGGGAGAGTACATCAATGGGGGGGTCTCTGTCAGTTTGTGTGTTTGTATGATTGTCTGATTGTCTGAAAGTTTTAGGGTTTTTTAAAAAATCTTTTCTGTCTTTGTGTCTCTTTTCATTTGTTAGTTGGTATGCCTGTCTGTTTTCCCTCTTACTCTTTCTCCACTTTCCTCTCATCCCCCTCCTTCCTTTTTTCATTCATTTCCTTATTCTTACCTCATTTTGCTCTCAGGAGGCAAACACCTCCAATGCATGGACAGATTGTAAAGCAGCGGGAAGTGGCTTCCTGGAACCACATACCTGTCAGTGGATACTTGGATCTGCAGATATTTTCTGAATCACAATTCCCCCCTCAATTAAATCTCAAAACTGCAAAAAGTATAGCCCTGCACCCACAGTCCAGCTTCAGAGTTGAAAAGCCAGAGGATTCACATAAGGAAGAATAGGAGACTGAGCAAACAGAAGTAAAAGCTACACCCCCATCACTGAACAATAGAATTAAAGAAGAGGCTAAAAACAAAAAAAAGAGGGAGGAAAATCTACACAAATGAAGAAAAACCAAAAGAAGAATATGGGTCCCACACAGACCCCTGGGAGGTCAGCCACTGAGGATACAGACTTTGGAATACAAACAATGAAGAGCCCCCAGAATGACTGCTTTTAAACCACAAACCCAGATTTCAAGATATTAATAGACAGAATAAATAGAATCAAGGAGAGAAAAGAAGAAAGAATGAAGGAGTTGATAACTGAGAAAACAGCAATAAAAAACATACAGTGAATTAAATAAATAACAAACTGATAAGCATGGAAAGCAGAAGAAGTAATCTCAGAGCTTGAGGACCAAAATATGGAACTACCCAAACTGTCAAAAACATAGAAAAGAAACTTAAAAAGACAGAGCAAAATCTTCAAGCGATGAGCGATTATTTTAAGATGCCAAATCTAAGATTAACTGGACTTCTTGAGGCAGAATGAGAGACAGAGACCACCCTGGAACAAATATTCCATGAAATTATCCAAGAAAACTTCCCTCATCTTACCAGTGACGCAACCATTCAAACACAAGAGATTCAGAGAACCCTTGTAAGATGACAATTGAAGAGACCAACTCCTAGACAAAGTAGGTATAAAAGAAAAAGCCCTAAAGGCAGCAAGAGAGAAAGGACAGACTACCTACCAGGGAAGACCAATTAGAATAGTAGCAGACTCATCCACAGAAACACTTTAGGCTAGGAGAGCTTGGAGCCCAATCTTCAAAGTTCTCAAAGATAAATAATTTTAACCAAGAATTACCTACCCAGCTAAGCGAAGCTTCATCAGTGATGGAGAATTAAAATCTTTCACATTCAATCCCTAAGAGCTTGCACTGCCTCCAGACCAGCTCTACAAGAAACACTAAACATAGAAGAAAGGAAAAAAAGAACGACAATACCCTTCACAAGAATGCAGGAAAAAGATTGAAAACACTCATGAATCAACCCAAAAATCAAAGGAAAGACAACAAGCAAACAGCAACAGCAACAAGCTGTAAGAACCCCATGACAGGAATAAACTCTCACCTTTCAATAATTAGCCTGAATGTGAATGTAATAAATGAACCACTGAAAGACATAGAATGGCAAAATGGATAAAATATCATGAGGCAACAATATATTGTCTCCAAGATATTCATCTCACCAGAAAGAATTCTTACAGACTCAAAGTAAGAGGATGGAAAACAAAATTTCAGGTAAACAGAACACAAAAGCAGGAGTCACAATCTTAATATCAGACCAAATACCCTTTAAGCTATCAAGAATTTAAAAAGATACAGAAGGTCACTACATAATGATAAAAGGTTCAATTTATCAGCAAGCAATATCCATCCTAAACGTATATGCACCCAACATAGGAGCACCAACTTTCATAAAGTGGCTTCTAGGTAAACTTAAAAAAGATATTGACTCTAACACTATCATAGCTGGAACATAAATACTCCATTCACAACCCTAGACAGATCATCAAGGCAAAAAACTCAACAAGGAGATCCAGAACCTCAATGTGAAACTTGACCAAATGGACTTAATTGTTACCTACAGAACACTCTACCCAACAACCGCGGAATATACATTCTACTCATCAGCACATGGAATGCACTCTAAGATTGATGACATCCTCGGCCAAAAATCAAGAAACAAATTTCACAAGACTGAAATCCTGCCATGCACCTTCTCAGACCACAATATAATAAGAATAAATATCAACACCAACAAAGTTCCCTCCAAACACACAAAGACATGGGCACTGAACAGCATGATGCTAAGCAACTCCTGGGTCAGCATGGAAATCAAAACAGAGATTAAAAGATGTCTGGAAACAAATGAAAATGAAAAACCAACTTACCAAAACCTTTGGGATGCCATGAAAACATTACTAAGAGGGGAATTCATATCTCTACAAACACACATGAAGAAAATGGAAAGATCACAAGTTAACAGCCTAACAAATCATCTAAGGGAGCTGGAAAAGCAAGACCACCAAAGCCCTAACTTCAGCAGAAGAATCCAGATCACCAAATAAAAGCCCAAATTCAGGACATAGAAGACAAAAGGACATTACAAAAAATAAATGAAACAAAAAACTGGTTCTTTGAAAGGATAAACAAGATTGATGTTTCCCTAGCTAGACTAACCAAGAAAAAGAGAGAAAAAGCCCAAATAAACATGGTCAAAAATGCAAAATATCAAGTCACAACTGACCCCGAAGAAATACAAAAGATTATCAGACTACTATGTATACTTACATGGAAACAAACTTGAACACTTAAAGGAAATGGAGGATTTTCTGATATCATATAACATCCCCAAGTTGAAACAAGAAGTTGAGACCCTAAATAGACCAATAACAATCCAGGAAATTTACCGTGTCATAAGAAAACAAGCTACAAAAAAAAGCCCTGGACCAGATGGCTTTCCAGCAAAATTCTACAAAACATACAAGGAAGAATTATACCAATTCTATTGAAAGTATTCCAGGCAATTGAGAAAGATGGAACTCTCCCCAAATCATTTTATGATGCTGACATCACATTGATACCCAAACCAGGTAAAGATCCAACAAAGAAAGAGAACTACAGGCCAATATCCTTGATGAACATAGATGCTAAAATTCTTAACAAGATCCTAGCAAATCAGATTCAACAACACATCTCAAAAATCATCCACCATGACCAAGTAGGCTTCAGTCCTGGGATGCAATGCTGGTTCAACATTCATAAGACCATAAACATAATTAAACACATCAACAAATGTAAAAACAAAAACCACATGATTATATCATTAGATGCAGAAAAAGCTTTTGATAAAAGCCAGCATCCTTCTTGATAAAAAAACCCTTGAACATCTAGGCATGGATGGAACATACCTCAAAATAGTAAGAGCCATCTACAAGAAACCCACAGCCAGCTAACTGCTACACAGACAGAAATCGGAACAATTTCCCCTGAACAAGACAAGGATGCCCATTCTTATTCCGCCTTTTCTTTTTTTTTTTTTTTTTTTTTTTGAGTTGGGAGTCTCACTGTCGCCCAAGCTGGAGTGCAGTGGCATGCTCACCACCACCCCAGTGTCAATCTGCTGGGTTCTGGGTGTCCTTTCACCTAGGCCTTCCAAGTATCCAGAACTGCAGGTGTGCGCTACCACGCCCAGCTAACTTTTTAAAAATTTATTATGAGAAGAGGCCTGGCCAAGTTCCCTGGGCTGGTCTTGAACCTGCGGGTTCAGGCAATCCACTCACCTTGGCCTCCCAAAGTGCTGGGATTACAGACTGAGCCATAGAGTCCTACCTAAACCCTCCTTTTCAACTTAGTTTTGGAATTCCTAGCTAGAGCAATCAGACAAGAGAAGGAGATCAGAGGTATCCAAATAGGAAAAGAGGAAGTCAAGTTATTCCTCTTTGTAGATGATATGATTCTATACCTTAAAAACCTAAGAGAATCTGTCAAAAACCTCCTTGAACTGATAAAGGACTTTGGCAAAGCCTCAGAGTATAAAATAAATGTTCAAAAGGCAGTCTCATTTCTATACACCAACAATAAACAACCAAAACCCCAATAAAAAGCATAATCCCATTCACACTAGCCAGAAAAAAATCAAATACCTTGACATCTTCCTAACCAGAGACGTGAAGGACCTTTACAATGAAAACTACAAAATGCTGCTCAAAGAAATCAAAGTTGACACAAACAAATGGAAAAATATTCCATGCTTATGGACTGGAAGGATCAATGTTGTTAAGATGTCCATCCTATCCAAGGAAATCTACAGATTTAACACAATACCCATTATAGTACCAGCAGCGTTCTTCTCAGACCTGGAAACGACAATACAGGAATTCATATGGAAACATACACAACCACAAATTACTAAAACAATCCTCAGCAAAAAAAAAAAAGCAGGAGGTATCACACTCCCAGTCTTTAAACTTTATTATAAAGTCACAGTCAAAACAGCCTAGTATTGGTACAAGAACAGACATATAGACCAATGGAACAGGATAGAGATTCCAGATGTAAAACCTTAATTTTTCAACCAACTCGCCTTTGACAAAGCCTCCACCACCAACCACTGGGGAGAGGAGAATCTATTCAGTAAATGGTCTTTAAAATAAAATTAAAAGTTTAAAAAAATCAATTTTGAGTGGATTTTTGTTTATAGTATAAGGATCTATTCTTATGCATATGGATATCCAGTTGTTCCAACACCATTAATTGAAGAGACTGTCCTTTCCCCATTGTGTGTTCTTGACATCTTTGTTGAAAATCAGTTCACCATAAATGTGTGAATTTATGTCTGAGTTATTTGTTCTGTTCCACTGTTCTCTGTGTCTGTTTTTATTCAAGTACCATGCTGTTTCCTTGTTGTTTGGAGTTTTTGTTTGTTTGTTTGTTTTGTTTTGTTTTTTGTTTTTTGTTTTTGAGTTGGAGTCTCACTCTGTCACACAGACTGGAGTGCAGTGGCCGCTCCCGGTCACCGCAGCCTCGATCTCCTGGGCTCCGGCGATCCTTCTGCCTCAGCCTTCCAAGTAGCTGGAATTACAGGCTCGTGCTACCACGCCTGGCTAATTTTTTGATTTATTGTAGAGATGAAGTCTCACCAAGTTGCCCAGGTGGGTCTCAAGCCCGCGGGCTCAGGCAATCCACTCATCTCAGCCTCCCAAGGCACGGGATTACAGGCTGAGCCACCAAGCCCGGCTGTTTGTTTTTTTTTTTTTTTAGAAAGAATCTTGTTGCCCAGACTGGAGTGCAGAGTGGCATGATCATAGCTCACTGCAGCGTTAAACTCCTGGGTTCAGGATATACTCCCACCTCAACCCTCTGAGTAGCTGAGACCACAGCTGAGACCACAGGGACATGTCACAAAACCTGGCTAATTCTTAAAAATTTTGTAGAGATGGGGGTCTCACTATGTTGATCAGGCTGTACTTGAATTCCTGACACCAAAGACCCTCTCACCTCATCCTCCTGAAATCCTGGAATTACAGGCATGAGTCACCATGCCTGACTCTGCTTTGATTATTATAACTTGGAAGTACATTTTGAAGTCATTAGTGTGCTGCCTCTGGTTTTGTTCTTTTTGCTCAAGACTGCTTTGGCTAACTAGAGTTTTTTGTAGTTCCACACAAATTTTAGGAATTTTCTTCTATTTTGTGAAAAAAAGTCATTAGAGTTTTGATAGTGATTGCATTGAATCTTCAAATTGCTTTGGATAACATAGACATTTAACATTTTCAATTTCTTTCATCAATGTTTCATACTTTTCAGTGTACAGGTCTACTTGCATACATTTATTCCTCAATATGTAGTTTTTCTTGTAATGATTGTAGGTAGGATTGTTTTCCTGTTTGTTTTGTTGTTAATATTTTTAGCATAGTTTGTTGTAATCAGTTAAGCTTTTTAAAAACTTCTTTCTTGAATCCAAGCTCTCAAAGACATATATATATTTTGGTATAACTTACAGGATTCAAGTACAGTTTTGTTACATAGAAATATTGTATAGTGTGAGCTTTTTCTTTTTTTTTTTTTTTTTGAGTCAAAGTCTCACTCTGTGACCCAGGCTGGAGCGCAGTGACACAAGCATGGCCACTGCACCCTTAACCTGCTGGGCTCAGGCAATCCTTCTGTCTCAGCCTTCCAAGTAGCTGGAATTACAGGCGCATGCCACCATGCTCGGCTATTTTTTCTTATTATTATTTACTGTAGAGACAAGGTCTCGTCAAGTTGCCTAGGCTGGTCTTGAACCCTTGGGCTCAGACAATCCTCTCGCCTCGGCCTCTCAAAGTGCTGGGATTATAGGCATGAGTCACAGCACCCTGCCATGTCTGGACTTTTAGTATTACTACAACCAGAATAATGTACACTGTATTTATTAAGTAATTTATCATCTTTCGCCCACTCTTCCAAGACTCCAATGTCTATTACTCCATACTCTATGTCCTTGTGTACACATTATTTAGCTCCCACATATAATTGAGAACATGTGGTATTTGACTTTCTGCTTCTGGATTGTTTCACCTAAGATTGTGGCCTCCAGTTCTATTAGTGGTACTGCAAAAGACGCAATTTTATTCATTTTATGGCTGAATAGTATTCCATGGTGTGTGTGTGTGTGTGTGTGTGTGTGTGTGTGTCACATTATCTTTATACAATCATCCATTGATGGATGTTTAGGTTGATTTTAATGTTTTTGCTATTGTAGGTAGTGCTGAATAAACCTATGAGTGCAGGTATCATTTTGATATTATTCCTTTTTGGGGGGTGGTAGTAGTGGAATTGTTGGTTCAAATGGTAGTTCTATTTTTAGTTCTTTGAGAAATTCCCATACCATTTTCCATAGAGGCTGCATTAATGTACATTCCCACAAGCAATGTATAAGTGTTCCCTTTTCTCTGCATCCTCTCCACCATCTAATTTTGTCGTTTTAAAAAATTATTTAATAGTCATTCTGACAGGTATGAAATGATATCTCATTGTGGTTTTCATCTGCATTTCCCCAATGATTAATGAAGGTCAGCATGTTTTCATATGCTTGTTGGCCATTTGTGTATCCTATTTTGAAAAATGTCTATTCATATTCTTTTGCCACTTTTTAATACAGTTATTTGTTTTGTCATTGTTGTTGTTCAGTAGTTTGAGTTACTTGTAAATTCTGGATATTTCAGCTATTTTATTGTCCATAGCCAGTGTTCAAAAGTTCTGAAGAAATGTCTATATAATTCAAGTTCTGAAGAAGTATCTATATAATTTAGACACAATCATTAAAATTATGTATCTAGTGAGATATTTATATGTATGCAGTTGTCATATGTATGTGAAGAAGTGTAGCCCAATGAGAAGCACAGATTTAGAGTTAGCTTGTTGAATTTCAATGCCAACATGGTCATTTACCTCAAGCAAATTATCTTTTCTGTGTTGATTTCTTTATGTATAAAATAGAGGTAATAATGGAATACTTATCTCCTAGAGTTATTAAGAGGAATAAATAAGTTAATGTAGAAGATAAGAAAACTGAGGTTCAGACACTTAATTTTCAGCTTGTTATCTCATCACTGGTCTGGAATCCAGATCTGCTTGACACAAAACTTTTGCTCTTTCCACTATGTTATGCCTTCTTTAGAGATATAATAAGTGTGACTAACAGAAGCAGCTCCGTCATTTGCACAACTCAAGGGACATGGCTCACATTTTGTATATTGTGGGGTTAGCATTCTCTGAAAAATATAAGTCCATATAAATAGAATTATCTGTTTTGTAAAACAGTAGCCCTGGAATAGAGGGACAAAATCAACCAAGAATAATTCACTGAGATACAATTCTTTGAAGAACTTGCCCACTCAATAAATACAAAGTTAATGCCAATGAAGACATATAGTCTTTTGATTTGTTCTGTTCCAAGACCCACTTTAAAAAACTAAGAATATATATATTCTTAGCATATATATATATATATATATATATATATATATGCTATGATTCAGTCCTATGTGGGGGAAAATTTTCTAGAGTCTGTGTGAATATACTAACATACAACTTGTAAAAAAGTGAAAAAAAAAAGGGGTCTTATTCTGTTAAGCTAGTTCATCCTCCATCTTAAGGAATATGTGTGTAATGTCTCAACTTTATCAATTTGTATTAAACTATTTTTCTAGATTTTATAGAGATAAAACTTATTTTACTAAGAATGTTCCTAATTATTTACCTCTCTTGCCTGTTAAATAGAATTTCCTTAGACGATAAATCACTAAAAAATATTTTTAAGGAAATTTGGCCTTTGTTAGAACTGAAGAATGGGCCAAGAAATTACATTTGCTTGGGTGGAAAAATGGTGTCAAGGAAAAAGTTCTGAATGGAGGAAGAAGAGTCACAGTGATGTGGTTTTATGAGAATATTGTTTGGGAAATTAGATTGAGTGAGACAGAGAAGATCTGGGAATGTAGTGGCTGCCATTTCTTTGGAGGGTATCAGGAGTAAAAATGAATAGGGGAATGTTAAGATTCTCTATGATGCCTTAAGAAAGCAATCCCTTAATTAATCTAGCTAGTGGTCTATCAAATTTATCTTTTCGAAGAACCAACTTTTTGTTTAATTGATCCTTTGTATTGTCTATTTTATTTCTATTTCATCTAGTTCTGTTCTGATCTTTGCTATTTCTTTTTTTCTGCTAGCATTGGGTTTGGTTTGTTCATGTTTTTTAGTTACTTGAGGTGTGATGTTAGGTTGTCGAAATGTGATCTTTCAGTCTTACCAATGTAAGCCTTAAGCACTACGCATTTTCTTCTGAGCACAGGTTTGAGTATGCCCTAGAGGTTTTTATAACTTGTTTTATAGTTGTCATTTGTTTCAAGGAATTTTTAAATTGCCTTCTTAATTTCATTGTTGTTCCAAGGATTATTCAGGAGCAAATTGTTTAACTTCCATGTCTTTGTTTGGTTTCTCAGGTATTTCTTGAATGTCTAGTTTTATTCCACTGTGGTCTGTAATGGTGTTTGATATGATTTCAAGTTTTTTGAATTTATTGAGATTTGATTTGTGGCCTACCCTATGGTCTATATTGGAGAATGTTTCATGTGCTGAAGAGAAAAATGTATATTCTGTAGTTTTGAGATGGAATGTTCTGTTGATGTCTGTTACTTCCATTTTCTCTAGAGACCTGTTTAACGCCAACATTTCTTTGTTGACTTTCCGCCTGGATGATCTGTCTGTTGCTAGTAGTGGAGTGTTGAAGTCTCCTACCACTATTTAATTGCTATCTGTGGTACATATACACCATGGAATACAACACAGCCAAAAATAATAATGAAATTATGTCCTTTGCAGCAACATGAATGGAGCTGGAGATCATCACCCCAAGCAAACTGACTCAGAAGCAGAAAACCAAACACCCCATGTTCTCACTCATATGTGGGAGCTAAATGGTCGCAAAGGTGGAAAAATAGACACTGGGGACAACAATAAGGCGGAGGGATAGGGGGCTTAGGGCTTGGAAACTACCTATGGGGCATAATGTTTACTACCTAGGAGGGCCACATGAGACCCAATCCCCATCGTAACACAGTGAGACTATTGTGTAATGAATATGCATGTGTATGCCCTAAATTTAAAATAAAAATAATAACTCTTTCCTAACTCAAAGAGTAATAGACTACATATTTCTTTTAATAGACAAAAACCTGGTATAGGCAGCTTCACACAAAAAAGATATCCGCTATGGCTCGAATGTCTGTGACCTCTCAAAATTCATATGTAGAAAAAAAAGAAAATAATCCCATCCTTTTGTCATTCTTTTTTTTCTTATGCAGATTTAAGAAGGACTGAATCTGTTTTTATTTTTTACTATAGATTTGTGGGGTACAAGTGAGGATTAACTACATAAGTAGGCTGTATACAGGTGAAGTTTGGGCTTCTGACTGGTCCTCATTACCTCGAATAATTGACCAGGTGTCTTTTGTGCTGTCATGTGCTCCCCACCCTTCTCCCTCTTTCCTCCCCTAGAAGTGCCCTGTGACTGTCCATCCACTTTTGTACTAATGTGACTAGGGTTCAGGGCCCATTTATGAGTGAGAACATGTAGTATTTACTTCTTTGTTTCTGTGATATTTTATTTAATATGATGGTCTCCAACTCCATCCAAGTTGCAGCGAAGTCCATAATTTTGTTTTTCTTTATTGCTTTGTAATATCCCATGATGTATAAGTACCATATTTTCTTTATCCAGTCCTCTTTCAATGGACAGTTGGGTTGGTTCCATGTCTTTGCTATTGTGAATAGTGCAATAAATATGCATGAGCAAGTGTCTTTTTGGTACGGCAATTTATGTTCCTCTGGGTATATTCCCAGGAGACGGATTGCTGGATTGTATGGAAGATCAATTTGTAATCCTTTTGGGAATTGCCACACTATTTTCCATAAAGGTTGAACTAGCTTGCATTCCCACCAACAGTGTACAAGTGTTCCGTTTTCTCCACACCCACACCAGCATGTTTTTTTGACTTACTAATGATAGACATCCTTACTTGACTTAGGTGATATCTCATTGTAGTTTTGATTTGCATTTCTCTGATGATTAGTGAAGCTGAGCATTTTTTCACATATCTGTTGGTTGCTTGTATATCATCTTTGAGAAGTGTCTTTTTTATATTCTTTACCCACTTTTCATAGAGTTGTTAGTTTTTTTCCTTTCACTTTATTTGGGTTCCTTGAAGATCCTGGATGTTAAAACTGTCAGATGCATAATTTACAAATATTTGTTCCCATTCTGTGGGTTGTCTCTTTACTCTCTTGATGGTTTCTTTTTCTGTGAAAAAACTTTTCCTTTTGATGAGGTCTCACTTGTCTATCTTAGCTTTTATGGCATTCACTTTTGAGGACTTGGTTAAGAATTCATTGCCTACTCTGATGGGCATAAGGGTGCTCCCTACATTTTCTTCAAGGATTTTTATAGTTTGAGGTTTTATGTTTTGGTATTTTCTCCATTTTGAGTTGATTTTTGTATGAAGTGATAGGTAGGGATCCAGTTTCCTTCTTCTGCATATGATGAGCCGAATTTTCCAACATCATTTGCTAAATATGGTCTCCTTTCCCCAACAATTGTTATTGATGGCCTTGTCAAAGACGAGTTGGTTGAGACTGTGTTTTTATTTTAGGAATTTCTGTCCTGTACCATTCTTCTATATGACTATACCTGTACCAATACCATGTTGTCTTGGTTAATGTAGCCTTGTAATAAAGTTTAAAGTCTGGAAGTGTGATACTTCCCTCTCTGTTCCTTTGGCTGAGGATTGTTTTGGCTATTTATGCTCTTTTTCACTTCTATATGTATTTCTGTACTGTTATTTCCAGGTCTGTGAAAAATAATGTTGGTAATTTTATGGGTATTGCATTCAATCTGTAGATTGCCTTGGGTAGGATAGGTATCTTTTATTTTTATTTTAAAGATGTGGTGTACAGTTCAGGATTAGGTATATAAATGATCATCATGCAGGAAAAGTTTGGGCCTCCATCTGGTCCCCACTTCTCCAGGTTTGAGATCAGGTACCCTTATTGATGTTATGTTCCCCCCTCCCCACCACCACCCCAGCAGTTTTTGGCTACTGCCAATCCCTTTCTTATAGTATTCTGGTAAATGTTCAGGATCTGCTTATAAGTGAGAATATGTGGTACACAGTTCTTTGTTTCTGTGATAAATCACTGAGTATTATAGACTCTAAATCCATCCAAGTTGCTGTGAAGTCCATAATTTTGTTCTTTATGGCTGCATAATACTCCATCATGTATATGTACCACATTTTTTAAAGACAGTCTAATTTTGATGGTCTGCACGGTTGGTTCCATGTTTTTGCTATTGTAAATAGTGCTGCAATAAATCTTTCTGTAGAGTGATTTAAGTTCCTCTGGGTATATTCCCAGAAGAGGGATTGCTGGGTCATATGGAAGGTCATATTCTAGTTTTTTTGGGAATTGCCACACTATTGTGCGCCACACTACCGTTCATCCAATTTTGTGCTAATGTGACTAGAGTTCAGGGTCCACTTATGAGTAAGAACATGTAGTATTCACTTCTTTGTTCCTGTGATATTTTATTTAATATGATGGTCTCCAACTGCATCCAAGTTGCTGTGGAGTCCATAATTTTGTTCTTCTTTATTGCTTTGTAATAGAGGTTGAACTAATTTGCATTCTCACCAACAGCGTAGAAACATTCCCTTTTCTCTGCATCCTCCCAGCATCTGTTGTTTTTTATTTTATTAATGATGGCCACTCAGCCTCACTAATCATCAGAGAAATGCAAATCAAAACCGTATTAAGATACCACCTAACTCCAGGATGGACATTTTGACAATATCAATCTCTCAATTCATGAGATGTTTTTCTATTTGTTTATGTCATCCTTGATTTCTTTGGTCAGCATTTTGTTCTCATTGTCAAGGTCTTTCACTTCTCTGGTCAGGTAGATGCCAAGGTATTTCTTTTTTCTTCCTTTCTTTCTCTTTCTTTCTTTGTTTCTTTCTTTTTTTCTTTTTTTTTTTTGTGTGTGTGTGGCTATTGTGAATGGGATTGTGCTTTTTATTTAGTTGTCTGACTGCTTGTTGCTGGTGTATAGAAATGCAACTGTCTTTTGCATATTGATTTTGTACTCCAAGACTTTCCCAAGTCGTTTATCAGTGAGAGGAGGCTTTTGACAAACTCCCTAGGGTTTTCAAGTTATAGAATCATATCATCTGCAAAGAGGAGTAGCCTAGCTTCCTTTTTTCCTTTTTAGATACACTTATTTCCTTCTCTTGCCTGATTGCTCTAGCTAGGACTTCCAGCACTATGTTGAACAGGAGGGGTGAGAGTGGGCATCCTTGTCTTACTTTCATTCTAAGAGGGAATGCTTTCAATTTCTGCCCATTGAGCAAAATTTTGGTTGTGAGTTTATCATAGATGGCTCTTAATGTCTTGAGGAATGTTTCTTCTATGTCTAGGTGCTCAAAAGTTTTTATCAAGAAGGAATGCTTGGCAGTAGAGGGATACTGCCAGGATTGGGGGGGAGAGGACACAATATCAATAAAGGGACCGGATCTCCAATCAGGCAAAGTGGGTACCAAATGGAGGCCCAAACTTTACCTGTATGATGACCACTTGTATACCTAATTGTACCCCACATCTTTAAAATAAAATTTAAAAATGAACAAAAATAAAAAGAAGGGATGCTGGATTTTTTCAAATGCTTTTTCTGTGCCTAATGAGATAATCATGTGGTTCTTGATTTTACATTTGTTAATGTGCTGAATTACATTTATGATCTTGTATATGGTGGACTAGCCCTGCTTCATTCCCAGGAATGAAGCTCACCTGGTCATGGTCGAAAAACTTTGAGATGTGTTGCTGGATCCAATTTGCTAGAATCTTGTTTAAAATTTTTGCATCTGTGTTAATCAAGGAGAATGGCCTACAGTTTTTTTTGTTGAGTCTTTGCCAGGGTTGAGTACCCATATGTTGACTTTATAAAATGAGTTGGAGAGAATTCTATCATTCTCAATTATCTGGAATACTTTAAATAACATTAGTATCAACTCTTCTTTGTATCTCTTGTAGAATTCACCTGGGAAGCCATTTGTTGTTTTATTTTGTTTTGTTTTTTGGTTTTTGTTTTTTGTTTTGGCAGGGAGGTTTCTTATGACTAAGTCGATTTCTAGAATTGTTACTGGTCTGTTTAGAGTTTCAGTTTCCTCTTGTTTCAACCTTGGGAGGTTGTGTGATGTCAGAAAACCCTCTATTTTCTTTATATTTTCTGGTTTATTTGCATACAGGTATTTATAGTAATCTCTCATAGTCTTTTGATTTTCTTCAGTGTCAGTTGTGACTTTATCTTTTTCATTTCTGTTTATTTGGACTTTGTCTCTTTTTTAGTCAATCTGGACAGGGATCCATCAATCTTATTTATTCTTTCAAATAATCAGCTTTTGTCTTGTTGATCCTTTCTATAATATTCTTATCTTCTATATCCTGCAATTGTGACTTTATCTTAGTGATCTGGATTTTTCTACTGAGATTAGGATTTAGATAATCTTGCCTTTCCTGTTCCTTTAGATGTGACATTAGGCTGTTTACTTGTGATGTTTCTATTTTCTTGATGTGTGTGTGCAATGTTATGAATTTTCCTCTTATCACTACTTTCATGGCATGCCAGAGATTCTGATGTGTCTTTGTTTTTGCTTGTTTCCAGGAATCTTTTTATTTATGTCTTGATTTCTGTGTAAACCTCGAAGTCGTTCAGTTGCATGTTGCTCAGTTTCAATGTCTTTGTGTTTTAGGGAGGCTCTTATTAATGGTGATATTTATTTTTATTCCACTCTGACATGAGAGGATTCATGGTACCATTTTTATCTTTTAAAATTTGTTCATGCTTGATTTATGCCCCAAAATGTGATCAATCTTGGAGTATGTTCCATGTGAGAATGAGTAGAATATATACTCTGTAGTTGTAAGGTAGAGTATTCTGTAGATGTCTATTAAATATATTTGATCCAGTGTCAAGTTAAGGATCCAGTTCTCCCTGTTGGTCTGTCTGGGGCTGTTTTTGAAGTATTTAGGTCTGAAACTATGATTATGTGAGTGCCAATGCCCCTTTTTAGTTTATTTGGTAATTGTTTTATAAAATCTGGTGCTCCTGTGTTGAGTGCATATGTGTTTAAGATGGATATTTCTTGCTGATGGATTGAGTCTTTTCTCATTATGTAGTGTCTTTCCATGTCCTTTCAAACTTTTGATGGTTTGAAGTCTGCAATCATAGCCTTTTGGCATTCTTAAGGTGAGACTGCAACAGAGACTTTAGTTGCTTTTAATTATTTTTGACTGATGAATAATTGTGCACTTTTGCATTTCCCTCTATATGAAACTGACCCATAGTTCAGATATCGGAATTTTGTTCTGGTTTTATTTATTCATGTTGCACCAAATAATAAAATCAGTAAAACTGTAAATCTATTACAGTAGATATGCAAATTTTTAAAAATACTTTTCATTATGGACTGTTGCATCTGAAGAACAAGCAGTTTTAGAGCTAAATTGTTGTTCAGAAAATTGTCTTGCATCAGAGAAACTTCAGGGTTGCTTATATTTCCCATTTCATATACCTACTGTTAGGGAATTGGGTGATGTGAGGAGTCGAGTATAAGAAGTTCTCACATTGCCACTCTATGAGCAGTAAACTGCCACATCCTGAACTGTATAATTTCACAGGAATTGTCATGGCATTCAGGATTCCTGACACTGGGTGTTCTGCTTACATCTCTAAATATGGAATTAAAGTTTGTCTTTCAGTAAACATAGGTGTGAAATCCTTTCCCACAGCCACAGCATACTAAAGTCTTCTTAATCTGTGAAGAGAACAGAGTCATTAAAATGTCATAAACAAAGAATAAGTAAATAACAAATACAAACCAAACCACACCTAAACCCATCATAAGTAAAACTGCTAAAAACAAATGGGGGGGTGTGAAAAAGACAGACGGGGAGGGGGGTGGGAGAGAGATTGAGATTTTTTTTTTTTAAATAGCCACACAGAATGGGGGTATTACTTCTAAGGGACCAATAGTAAGACTGACAGCTGTCTTCTCAAAGAAACAACAAAAACCAGAAGCCAATCAATTGATATCTCTAAAATTCTAAAAAGAAAATCACTGTTATCCTTGAAGTCTACTTTTGAAGCCAAATTTTCCTTCACAACTAATGTAAAATAAAAACATTTTAAGGCAAACTGAGAGAATTCATCATGCAGATCTTCAGTAAAAGAATTACAGCCAGGCTCGGTGGCTCAGCCTGTAATCCCGTGCCTTGGGAGGCTGAGGTAAGTGGATTGCCTGAGCCTGCGGGTTCGAGACCCGCCTGGGCAACTTGGTGAGACCTCATCTCTACAATAAATCAAAAAATTAGCCGGGCATGGTAGCGCGCGCCTGTAGTTCCAGCTACTTGGAAGGCTGAGGCAGAATGATCGCCCGAGCCCAGCAGGTGGAGGCTGCGGTGGCT
>CAUYQG010156436.1:0-14983 GCA_963574415.1 Tarsius wallacei
GTGGTAGCGCGCGCCTGTAGTTCCAGCTACTTGGAAGGCTGAGGCGGAAGGATTGCCAGAGCCCAGCAGGTCGAGGCTGCGGTGGCCAGGAGCGGCCACTGCACTCCAGTTTGGGCGACAGACTGAGACTCCAACTCAAAAAAAAAAAAAAAAAAAAAATTAAAGTTGCTAATATTTATTTTACCATTTAAGCATGTATCAATGAAATAATCTGTATTTTCATTTTAGCAAGTGTAGGAAAGGGTTATGCTATACCTAATACTTTAAAAATATTACAAACTATGCAAAAAACCATACTCTATCATTGACATAAAGGGATGATGACAAAATAATACAATTTGTAACTGTTAAACAAACTTACCAAAATTACTTTGACAAAATATTTGTTTCTCAGTGCTACTCATGCCTAAGTAAAGTCTCGAAGTTGTCTTGATAGCCTACATCATCTTGAGTATCCCACTGATAAAAATATTTTGTTCTTTACAGATAGATCTGATTTTCTGAAACAGCCATATGTCATCAGAGATAAGTGTGGTAACAAATTGTATAACCAATTACTAATGACCACTTTTTATATAACTGGAAATACGTTAACTAAAAATAAAGTTTATACTCATCTCTCAACCTAGCCCTGAAATCAATGCCAAGAATAGTCCCAAAGATGCCTAGAGAGATGGAAGTTTAATTTAAGCAAGAAAAGCTTACAAAAGCTTTGACTGGTACTAAATTCATTTGTATTGTAAATATTGATATACTTGTTGAGTCATTTAAAAATACTATTTTACAATGCGTTCAACATTCTGAAATGAAACAAAATGCAGCATGAAAAATCTTTATAATTGTAAATAACAGTCCAAAAAAAAAATCAACATGTGTTGAATTTTTTAAGTTTTTTTCACCACAGATCAGCTTAAAGGAGCTAGTGGCTTGTTGTACTACTTCTTGAATCACCTCTAAGAAAAAAATACAGTGCAGCACTAGAAAGAAATTAGCTATAAAGACATAAAAATACATGGAAGAAACTGCTAAGTGAAAGATGCCAATCTGAAAAAAACTACATATGATTCCAACTATATGACATTTTTTTAAAGATCTGTGGTTGCCAGGGGTTGCTGGGAGGGATAAACAGGCATAATACAAAGAACTTTTAGAGCAGTGAAACTATTTCATATGCCACAATACAGAATATGAGCTGCATGCTTTGGTCAACGACAGACAACATATACAACAATGGTCCCATAAGATGATAATGGAGCTGAAAAATTCTTACGACATCACAGCCTCTGTAACATAGCAGACCAACACATTGCCTTGTGGTGATACCGGTGTAAACAAACCTACTGTCAGTCATATAAAATACATATAAAAATGCAGCACATACAATTATGCACAGTACATAATACTTGATAATCAACAACCATGTTACTGGTTTATGTATTAACTATCACTTTTTTTTTCCTCCTGTAAAAGAAACTTTAATGATTCAAGATTTAAGAGCATTTCTTTACTACTAAAACTAATCCCAATGTGTAACAGCTTTTTGTGGTGAAATTTATTTCAAAATCACCTCAGTTTTTAGGTATCCATCTGTGACATTACATATATGTGTGTGTGTTACATGTATATGTCATATATATACACATACTTATATTTATATAATGAACACATACACATATGTTTTCATCCTCTGGCTCATAACTCCTATAGTCCTTGTTACAAGCTTGTTATAATGTTGGGGCACTTTAGGCCACAGAAGCAGGTCTCAGAAAACACAATCTCCCTCTCTCTCTTTGACCTTTTGTCCTCCCTTCACTCGCCCAAGGCAAGACTCTAATCTGATTGTGAGTCATAAGACCTTCATTCCAGAGCGGATGCTTCAGGAAGGAACGCAGCACAAAGAGGCCAAGAAGACTTTGGACAGGTCTTGTTGGGTTTCTCTACTCAATCTATTATTATTAGATCACACTCCTTTTGTCCAATCACATTTTGACACAGTTGTCCATGTTTCAATTACGTCTATCCAATGAAGTTTTCATTTTAAAAAAGCCCAAGAGGACAGGGTTTGGAAAGCTTCCAGATAGCTCAATGCATGGAGGTTCTTGAAGGGTGGCATATTTGAAGAGGGCATAGAAGCTCTGCACCCCTTCCCCATAACTCACCCTATATATCTCTTCATCTGTCTCCTTTCTAAAATACCTTATAATAAATCGGCAAACACGTTTTCCTGACTTTCGGGTGCCACTCTAGCAAATTAGACCCCCAAAAAGGGTCATGGGAACTCCAACTTGACACTGGTGGGTCAGAAATTCCAGAAGCCCAGACTTGCAACTAGTGGGAAGGAAGACAGGATCTGATGCTAGGTAAGTGTCCAGGGAAATGTCAGAATTTAACTGGAGGATACCCAGCTAGTATTTGCTGCAGAATCAATTGCTTGCTTGATGTATGGAGAGAAACTTCCACACATTTGGTCACAGAAGTCTTCCGTGTTATTGTTGAGAGAATAAAAAAGCACTTTGAGTTTGAGTGTGTTTTCTCTAGATCTTTTCTCCTCAGTTTTCTACTTCGTAAGTCTCTCCATCACCTCCTTACTTTCACCCATCATGGGTGTCTTTCCTGACCCTCAGGGTCAATATTTAACTATATTTTTAATCATTGTTTTAAAGCATAATCCTTCTACTTGCAAAAAAAGAAAAAGTTAACTACAAAAGCCTTAGGCAGATCTTTCAGGATGTATTCCAGAAGAAAACATCGTTATCATAAAAGTGTGTTACTGCCCCCAAAGATTTTGTAGTAGGACAAGATGTGAAAGCAGAAGACAATGACAGAGGATCCTGATCCTCTGTAGACCTAGGCTAATGTGTACACATGTTAGTTTAACAAAAAAGTTTTAAAATTTTTAAAAATTAAAAATTTTAAAAATAGAAAAAAGCTTATAGAATATGGACATAAATATTTTGTGCAGATATATGACGTGTTTTATGTTTTAAGCTGTTATTATAAAAGGCAGAAAGTTAAAAAATTAAAAATGCTTATAAAGTAAAAGAGTTACAGTAAGCTAAAGATTCATTACTAAAGAAAATATCCTCCTATATATTTAGTGTAGCCCAAGTGTCCAGTGATTGTAAAGTCTACAGTAGTGTAATGTCCTAGGTCTTCACATGCACTCACCACTCACTCAGTGATTTACCCAGAGCAATTTCTATTCCTGCAAGCTCCATTTATAAGTGTCTTATACAGATGTACCCTTTTTTAATCCTTTGTACGGTATTTTCATTGTTTATTCTCTGTGTTTAGATATACAAGCACTTACTATTGTATTGCAACTGCCTACAGTATTTCAGTACAGTAACATGCTGTACAGGTTTGTAGCCTAGGAGCAACAAGCTATACCATTAATAGCCTAAGTGTGTAGTAGGCTATACCATTTAGATTTAAGTACACTCTATGATATTTGCACAATGAAATTGTCTAACGATGCGTTTCTCAGAACACACACCTGTCATCAAGCGACACATGACTGTATTCATGTTATTAGACATTTCTCAAAACCTGTAGAACATATAACACCAAGAGTGAACCCTAATGTAAGCTACAGATTTTAGGTAATAATGATATGTCAATGAGGTTCACCAATTGTTAACAGACATACTCTGTTACAGATGTGGATGGTAGAAGAGGTTTACGCACGTGTGGAAACAGAAGATATAACTTTCTGCTCAATTTTGTTGTGAATCTAAAATTGCTCTAAAACATAGCTTATCATTTTAAAAATCACTTATCCTTTTCATAGTAGTTATTATTTTCTACTCTTTCATTGCTACTATTATTATCCAAGGAATACTGAAGACTATAGAAAGCTCTCTGCAAAGTTATATAAATGTAATTATGAAACTTATAGTAAAAATAAACAAGAGAAGAATGTGGCAAAAAAGGGAGGGCGACCCCTAGAGCAAGAGCAGGCAGTTGCTGCGAGGGCCCGTTGTTTCTGCCATTTACAGAAAGCCTGTGGAGAAACCATGCTTGTGGCTCCACATTGTCAAACTCCACTCACCATATCAGGAAACTGACAAGCTCTGGTTCTGTATATCATTGTTAGGATTTGGAATGGATAGAGAGGTCCAGGAATTACATGATGCTGAAAGCCACAGCCTGATGGATATTGCAAAATAGTTTATAAAATATGAACTGTCGGGTTCACTGCTATAATTTAGCAGCAGTGGTGTAAAAAGCCAGCAGATAAGAAAATGAATACTACCATCATTCATTCATTATACCTTTTCAGCAGAACCTCAAGAATAAAAACAAACATAAGTAACATCTACCTTAGAAAACGAAACAAAAAAAATCTAGTCCAAGAGTTTAATTGCAAGATTAGGAATATTTCTAAATCCAGTGAGAATTTTAAAAAAACATGTTCCTCTCTCTTTACTCACTGCTCTATCTCCCAGCTGCCAACTTTCTGCTCTGATATAAAAGGTCTTTTAATGGAAATAGTCCATGTGATTTGCTTCTCCTTAAAGAAGTCAGGGTGATGTAAATTGTAGCCTTCTTATTTTTCACTTCATTATTTGTCAATATTAACTCTGCTTTTTCTGCTGTTTTCATAAACAAAAGCTTCTGATCAAAGCCAACTATGGTTAATTTAAGTTCAATTCCGTAACAAGCTAACAAAAAAGAATGAAAACAAAGAACAGATCAGTCATTCATTCACTCATTCACATTCATCTTCTTTTCAGTGAATGTACTAATGTCATATTAATGGCTTAATAGCTAGTTTGGAAAGCTAAGTATTTCAAATAAAAGCTTTTAAAAAAAAAGAACTATGTGGAAATAAAAACCACATGAGAAAAATACTGACAAAATACTTAAGAATTGATAAAACAGGCTGAACTGGCTTTTTAAAACTTTGAAGCATCAAAGTCTTGGTAACTGAATTGCAGATTTTAGAGACTTTATAAACCACATTTTAATATCCATAGTAGATCTATGAAATAACTGTCCATGATTCCCCCATATAACAATTTGTCCACCCACTGCCACAGAGTTAATATCCCAGCTACACACATGTTACTTCTATTTATTTTTCTTTTCACTCCAGTAAGGCCAACATTTTGCCAAAACACTTGTATTCTTCAGGTTGCATAAGACTTCTCCAAGGTTTCTAAGAAGGTTTTTCTGCTCATTAATCAATTATTGAGAAGTAAATCTTACTTTAGAGTAAATTGCTCAAGTAGAATAATGTTTAGGATAAGGAGTTTTTGGTTTATCCTGCCAAATTAAAATAATAAACAGCTGAAGAGATTCTAAGTTTGTAAGACATCAAGTTGAAAGCTAACTGTAAGCAAATGAGTTCACCATATACTATAAATTATCTCCGGTTACAAAGATTACTAAAAATCTCCCAAATAGCCAGAATTGATTCTAACCCCCAACTTTCTTCTCTCACACCTCATCAACAAGGGTACCTGCATAATGAACATTTGTATACCTAACCCTGAATTGTACCCCACATATTTAAAATATAAAATTTATTTTTAAAAAGTAGTAACTGTTTTCAAAGTTAACACTTAAAGACTATCAAAATTGTTGACTCAGTGAAATTAGAAATGCCACAATCTCTAACACAGTCATTTAGAGAAGGAACAAATCAAATGTCGGCCGCGCCAACTCTAAAAGGAAATAAGTCACCACGCTTTCTTCATGTGTTCACATTACTGCTCTTCTACAAGCAACATGTACTCCATTATTTCTGTAATTTTTAACTTCAAAGAGGAAGCACAGAATTATTTCAAAGATTGGTCATACCTAAAGATCCAAAAAAGGTACCAATTTCACACATAACTATGACTATTTAAAAAGGTGGAATATATATCAACTTAAATACGTTCTATGTAATTTAAATTGCAGTAAGAAAACTCCAGCTACCTTTGGAGAGTTTAAGTCAAATGTCAAAGAAATAATATCCCATGCCTATTACTTCAAAGTGACATGAAATGAGAATTGCTAGTTTTTCTGTAACTTTTTAGTCTGCAATTAATAAAAATTTTTAAAAGCTTATGAAGTATACAAATGAATATGTCTATTATTTAGCTTCTTTACTTCACCTGTAAGTATAATGTATGTTACATTTATTTTTAGAAAAAATATTTAGACATACCTGAATTACTTTGTCTACCTTCAAGTCTTCAAGAGATGGATAGAGAGACATTTTTGCAAGATTTTTCTAAAGGAAAAAAAGGAAAGTTATATTATGCTAATGTCATACAAATTTAAATAATATACATAGCCAGAAACATACACATAAGCATGTACAACAGTTTAACACAATAAGAAGCATTTAAATTACAAAACATTAAAAAATAGGAACATAGAGGCCATACCACAAGTTAACTGATGTAATAATTATCAAACTACTTCTCCCTCCCTAAATATTAGTATGAAACTATAATCATTACAAATTTTAAACTTCCCTGCAAGCAGATGTCCCTTCATTTCTCAAACTCAAGAATATCAAATAGAACAATTGTTATGACTTACTCCTAGCCTCTAAAGTATTTGGCGACTTGGCCAGTATTAGCAAACTACCAATGCTCTTGGACACTGACTATACTAATAATACATTTCCTTCTAAAAGCAAAACCCTAAAAGCAGAGCATACTCAATATATACAAAACCTCTACCACTAAGAAAAATACATATACACATATATGTATATAAAAGAAACAATATGTAACCAATGTTAATAGCTTTATCTTCAGAATAGACGGTAAAGGAGTGAGGAATAAGGAAGAAACTTTTAATTTTCATTTTAAACACTTTTGAGATACCATAAATTGTTATGTAATAATTTAAAGTAAAATTTTCTAAAAGTATTACATGGATACATACTTTAAATTTTGTTTAGCTATTTTGAGATGAAAACCTGGTGCTTTTACTCAAACCAACAAAACAGAATACATGCTAAATTGGTATAGGGTAACATAAGATTCTTGAGCCAAGTATCAATTTACTACCTCTCATGTCCAAATCTACCCCTTATTGCTTGCTCTCCCAAAATGTAGTTGAGCCCTTCCAATCTTGCTCTGTTGTCAGCTGGCATGATGTTAAGCTTCGTTAGTAGGGGCAGCTGGAGGTACACTGGAGGAAGAAGGGATTTTTCTCTTTCTGGTTCCAATGTACTCCTCTAGCCAGACTCCTGCAGTACCTGCTTCTATAGCATCCAGGGGTCTGCAGAAAGCTTCTCAAGCACCCAGCAGCTTACCCCAGCATTCTGTTGAGCAACTTCATAGAATGTCACCACCAAGGAATCTCCCCATAAGCAACACTTCCAAGCACCCCTTCATGTGGCTTTGCAGTGAACTCCAAGGTTCAGCACCCCAGAGGGAGAATTTCCAGTGTATTTCATCAGCATAGAATCTGGCACCTTCTCCACCATCCACTGAGCAACATCTGCCCCCGCTTCAACAAGGCCTGGATCTCAACTCTAGAAGGACTACTGCTTCCCATGGCACTCTATCTCAGGCCTGAAATTAGCGGCTACTTTCTTAAATCTGCTCTGTTCTTTATAAAGTTTTCTTCCAAACCAATCTCCACTTCTTCAATCATGTTACAGTTAGTAATTTGATATACGAAGGCTGACAATTAAGTTTATGAACTGGCCACCATGCAGTTACACTGGCAGCATTGAACAACTTGGTAAGTTTCATAGACTTGGTATTTCAGGGACTCACAGCTGTGTCTGTATTGACATGTGGCAGTGTCTCGCTGAAGGACATTCATTATTGTTGCATGTTTTTATGTGCTGTTGTGAGAAAGTCAGAACTTGAATTAGAGCAATGAACAAACATTAAATTTCTTATTAAACTTGGCAAGAGTGGAAATGAAATCAGGGACATGTTAGTTCAAGTTTATGGGGATAATGCCATGAAGAAAACAGCAGTGTACAAATGGATTAAACATTTTTCTCAGGAGATACAAAGCATCATTGATGAAGAGAAGTCAGAACGGTCAGGAACAAGCAGAACTAACAAAAACAGTGCAAAAATTTGTCAAACTGTGCATCAAAATTGTCAGCTGACCGCGAGAAGCATAACAGACCAAAGAAACATCGACAGAGAAACAGGAGAATCTTGTCATGAGAAAGCTGTGTGCAAAAATGGTCCCGAAGGAGCTCTCACATCATGACAATGCACCAGCTCACACAGCATTGTCTATGAGGGAGTTTTTAGACAGTAAACAAATAAGTGTACTGGAACACATTCCCTATTCACCTGATCTGGCACCCAATGACTTTTTATTTTACCTGAAGATAAAGGAAATACTGAAAGGAAGACATTTTGATGACATTCAGGACATCAACAGTAATATGACAACAGCTCTATTGGCCATTTCAGAAAAAGAATTTCAAAATTCCTTTGACATGTGGACTAGGTGCGGGCATCAGTGCATAGCTTCCCAAGAGGAGTAATTCAAAGGTGATCGTAGTGATACTCAGCAATGAGGTATGTAGCGCTTTCCCAAGGATGAGTTCATGAACTTGTCATACCTAGTATTAAACTTTCACTGTTAAGATCACTATATGGTTTCTGTTTCCTTGTTGAATGGTGTACGAAAGTTCTTTTTCAAAATTTATATAATTAACACACTAAAATTCAGTCTTTTAAAGTAGAGTTCCCCAACCCCCAGGCCAAGGACCAGTACCATGGCCTGTTAGGAACTAGCCCCATGGCAAGAGGTGAGCAGTCACTCCCCATTGCTCAGGTTAGCACCTCATCTCCACCTCCTGTCAAATCAGAGGCAGCATTAGACTCTCACAGGAGCACAACCCTATTGTGAACTGCACATGTAAGGGATCTAGGTTGCATGCTACTTATGAGAATCTAATGCCTGATGATCTGAGGTGGAGCTGAGGTGGTAATGTTATTAGCGCTGTCTCCCATCACTCTCAGATGGGACCATCTACTTGCAGGAAAACAAGCTCAGGGCTCCCACTGAGTCTGCATTATGGTGAGTTGTGTAATTATTTCACTATATATTACAATGTAATAGTGATAGAAATAAAGTGTACAATAAATGTAATGCACTTGACTCATCCCCAAACCACCTTTCCCCTCCACACCCTAGTCCCCAGAAAAATTGTCTTCCTCAAAACCAGTCCCTGGTGCCAAAAAGGTTGAGTGACCTCTGCTTTAAAGGACACAGTTCAATAGTTTTTACTATATTCACACACTTGTATAATCATATCCACTATCTAATCTTAGAATATTTCCATCTTCCCCAAGAGAAACCTCATGCCTTCCCATTCCACCCTCCTTCCAGCTCCAGGCAACCACATATACACTTCTTGCTTCTGGATTTACCTATTCTGGACACTTAACCTAGAGTCATAAAATATGTGTTGCCTTTGCAACTGGCTTCTTTCATATAACATTTTTCAAAGTTCATCCAGGATGGAGAATATATCAGTACTTCTTTCAATTTTATAATAGTCCATTGTATGTACATACATTACGCTTATATATTTATCAGTTGATGACGTTTGGGTTATTTGCACTTTTTAGCTATAATGAATAATGCTATTAAAAACACTAATGAGCATTTGCATTATTAGCAAATAATTTACAAGAGTACATGTTTTTGTGTAGATATATGTCTTTAATCTTCCTGAAATGCAGCTAGGAGCGCAACTGCTGGGTCACATGGTAACTCCACATAAAACCTTTTGAAGGAGTGTGAAACTGGTTCCCAAGTGACTGAACCCCTTCTATTTCCACTAACATACCAGGTTTCCATCTGTTCATCCTTAACACATTGTTATTATCTGTAGCTTTGATAATAACCATGCTGGATGTAAAGCAGCATCTCACTGTAGTTTTGATTTACATTTTCCTCGTAACTAATGAAGTTAGGCATCTTTTCATGTGCTTATTGACCATCTGTATAACCTATGTATTTCTATATATCACCTTCTATCTACAGAAATGTCTACTGCCCATTTTCAAACTCCATTTTCTGTTGTGTAGTAACAGTTCTGCTGCCTATACTCTACGTAAGAGACTCAGTCCATTTCGCCTGCAAAAACAAATTGCCACACATTGGGTAGTTTATAGACAACAGATATTCACTTCTCACAGTTCTGGGTGCTGGAAAGTCCAAGAACAAGGTGCCCACAAATTTGGTGTCTGTTTAGAGTCCCTTTCCTGCACCATAAATGGTGCCTTCTTGCTGCGTCTTCACATGGTGTAAGGGACAAGGCAGCGCTCTGCAGTCTCTTTCATAAGGGCACCAATCCTAGAGGCTTAAAGGCCTCACCTTCTAATACCATCCCCCTTGGTGACTACAGCATTCAAAATATGAAGTGGAGGGTGGGGGAACACATTCGGACCATGGCATAGACCACCATCGGATATGACTTAAAATTTTTTGACCTGTAGATAGTCTTTTCACTTTCTTGACTGTGCCCTTTAGAGCACATGTTTATTTTTGATGAAGCTGAATCTGTATTTCTTCTTGACTGCTTATGCTCTACCCAGGTTCAAGAAGACTTGACAGTTAGAATCTTTCCTAAGAATTTTATAACTTTAGCTTTTTACAGTTAGGTCTTTGATCTATTTTGTATATGGTGGGAAGTAGGGATCCAACTTCATTCTTTTCCATGTGGAAATCCAGCTGTCCCAGCACCACTTTTTGAAAAGAATATTTTTTCCCTATTGTCTTGACACCCTTGTTAAAAACCAACTAATCATAAATGTATGGGTTTATTTCTGGAATCTCAATTCTACTCCATTGATCCACGTCTATTCTTATACCAGTACCACACAGTCTTGTTTACTGTACATTTGTAGTAAGTTTTGAAATCAGTAAGTATGAATTCTCCCACTTCATTATTCTTTTCCAAGATTGTTTTGGTTAGTCTGAATCCCTATCAGTTCAGTATGAATTTTATGGGGGGGAAAAGGTAGAAGGAAAGAGCAGACAGAATGACAACACAAATTTCACTGAATCTGTAGAAGTCTTACATCCATGAAAAGTCTTTTCATATATTTAGATCTTTTTTAGGTACTTTCAATGATTTTTTGTTTTGTCTACAAATCTTACACTTCCTTTGTTAATCTCCTGTTCATGCTTTATGATGAATTTGTTTTTTTAACCTCATCTTCAGATCATTATCAGTGCATACAAATATAACTGATTTTGTACATTGTTCTTGTATTCTGAAACCACGCAATATTTATTATCTCAAATAGTTTTTGTGTTTTAGTGGATTCATTAGAATGTCTCTCTATATAAATCAATCTCTCTCTCTCTCTCTCTCTCTCTCTCTCTCTCTATATATATATATATATATATATATGAGATCCAGTAGTTTAAAAAGAAACAACATCACTTCCTTTCCCATCCAGATAGCTTTTAGTTGTCTGTTTTTTTCCTAATGTAGTGGTGAAAAACATACAACATAAAATCCACCCTGTTTTTTCAAAAATAGACTTGCTATGTTGCCCAAGTTGGTTTCAAACTCCTGGGCTCAAGTGATCATCCTACCTTGACTTCCCAAAGTGCTGGAATTATAGGTATGAGCCACCGCACACAGCTGAAATCCACCCTTTTAATAAGGTTTTAAGTATATAGTATTGATAACTATATACATATTGTGCACAACAGATTTCCAGAAGGTTTTCATTTTGCATGATTAAAAATCTACATATATTGAACAATTACCCACTTCCCTTCCCCACAGTCCCTAGCAATCACCATTTTAATTTCTGCCACTAATGATTATTTTAAATACCTTGACTAAGTGGAATAACGCAGTATTTGTATATTTGTAACAGGCTTATGTCACTTGGCATAATATTCTCAAGGTTCATTTAATTTATAGCATATAAAAGGATTTCCTTCAAGACTGAATAACATTCCATTGTATATATGTATTATACACACATTTTTTTGGTCCATTAACCCACTGATGAATATTCAGCTTGTTTCCACCTCTTGACTACATCAACAGACCTGCAGTGAACATGGGAGTGTTAACATCTCTTTGAGATAATGCTTTCTATATTTTGGATAAATCCCATTTAAATCATGGTTCAGGGTGCTTTTGCTGTGTTGTAGAACTTGGTTTGCTGGTATTTTCTTGAGAACTTCTACATCTATGATCATCAGAGGTACTGGCTTACAGTTTTTCTTGTGGTATCTTTATTTGGCTTTGGTATTAAGGTAATGCTGGTCTCATAAAATCAGTTTGGAAAACGTTCCTTTTGCTTTAATTTTTTGGAAGAGTTTGAGAATATTTTAAATGTTTGGTATATTTCTCTACCAATGAAGTCACTTGGTTTTGAGCTTTACTTTGTTATAAGGATTTTGAATAGATTCAATCTTATTACTAGTTATAGCTCTGTTCAAATTTTATATTTCGTCATGATTCAGTCTTAGCAGGAAGTACATTTCTAGGAATTATCCACTTCTAGATTACCCAAATTTTCAGCCTATAATAATTCACAGCACTAGCAGTCTCTTTTAATCATGTTTGTTTCTGTAGCATGAGCTAGAATGTTAGCTCCTTCATTTCTGACTTCGTCTCGTTTTTATTCTAGATAAAATTTGCCAATTCTGTTCTTTTTTGTTTACTTCCGCTCTAATCATTATTAATTCATTCCTTCTGCTATCTTTGGCTTAATTTGCTCATTTTCTAGTTACTTGAGGTATAAAGTTAAGTTGTTTGACTCTTCTTTCTTTTTTAATAGAGGTAATTACCACTATAAACTTTCTTCTTAGAACCACTTTTACTGCATCCCATAAGTTTCAGAGTGTGAAGTTTCGGTTTTCATGTCTCAAGATATTTAAAACGTTCCCTTTGATTTACTTTTTGACCAAAACAAGTGTCCAGAAGTCTGTTATTTAATTTCCACATATTTGTGAATTTTCCAGTTTTCCTCCATTAGTTTTTGAATTTTTTAAAGTTTAATACAGTTCAAATAGGCATGTCTGGTTCATTTCAGCTTGTTCACCAGCAAACTAGGGGACAGGAACCTCCGCTACTAATTTCTTTTTTCTTTTGTTGAGTTGGAGTCTCACTCTGTCACCCAGACTGGAGTACAGTGGCACACACCCAGCCACTGCAGCCTCAACCTGCTGGGCTCCGACAATCCTTCCACCTCAGCCTTCCAAGTAGCCAGAACTACAGGTGTGCACTACCACGCCCGACTAGTTTTTATTTATTGTAGAGACGAGGTATTGCCAAGTTACCCGGGTGGGTCTCGAACCCATGGCCTCAGGCAATCCACTCGCCTCGGCCTCCCAAAGTGCTGGGATTACACACCAAGCCCAGCCTGCTACTAATTTCTATTCTCATTTCCTAGTATTTGGCAAAGATACTTGGCATGGTTTCAATATTTCTAACTCTCTGCAGTCGGAGACATCTTGCAGATAACCTACAAGCAATGAACCACACTTTTTACACAAAATAGTGAAATCAAATCACTTCATATTAAATAGTATAGCAATAGAGCCAATTATTTTATTGTAATTACATTTGGCTTCTAATGGAGTTTTGAACATTGAGGAATTTACGACAAAAAATTCAAAATCATAATCTTCCTTTTTTAAAAATTTGTTTACAGAGATGTGGGGTACAAGTGAGGATTACCTGCATAAGAAGGCTGAATACAGCTGAAGTTTGGGCTTCTAACTGGTCCTCACTCCCCTGGTAGTAGACCAAGTACTCTTTGTGCTCATGCGTCACCACCTTTTTCCCTCCCTCCCTTCCCTAGCAGTGCCCAGTGACTGCCAATCCCTCCCTTGTGCTAATGTGACGATTGTTCAGGTACCACTTATGAGTAAGAAAATGCAGTGTTCAGTTCTTTGTTTCTGTGATCCATCACTTAGTATGATGGCCTCCAACTCCTTCCAATTTGCTGCAGAATCCATGATTCTGTTCCTTTTTTTTTTCTTTCTGATATAGTTTGTTTTATTTGATTTTGTTCTTCTTTTTTTTTTGAGTTGGAGTCTCACTCTGTCGCCCAGACTGGAGTGCAGTGGCCGCTCCCGGCCACCGCAGCCTCGACCTGCTGGGCTCCGGCGATCCTTCCGCCTCGGCCTTCCAAGTAGCTGGAACTACAGGCGCGCACTACCACGCCCGGCTAATTTTTTGATTTATTGTAGAGACGAGGTCTCACCTGCCCAGGCGGGTCTCGAACCCGCGGGCTCAGGCAATCCACTCACCTCAGCCTCCAAAGCGCGGGATTACAGGCTGAGCCACCGAGCCCGGCGATTTTGTTCTTTATGGCTGTGTACTACATCATATATATGCACCACCTTTTCTTCATCTAGTCCACTTTCAATGGGAATTAGGATTGGTTCCATGTTTTTGCCATTGTGAATAGTGTGACAATAAACATGCACATACAAGTGTTTTTGTAAAGCAATGTATGTTCCTCCAGGTATATTCCCGAGAGAGGGACTGCTAGATTGTATGGAAGGATTGTAGCTCTTTCAGGAATCACCAAACTGCCTTCAATAGAGGATAAACTAGATTGAACTCCCACCAACTGAATGGAAGTGTTCCTTTTTCTCTGCACCAGCACCAGCATCTGTTGTTTTTTAACTTATTAATGATAACCATCCTGACCAGAGTTAGGTGGTATCTCATTGTCATTTTGATTTGCATTTTGCTGATGATTAGTGAGGCTGAGCATGTTTTCAGGTTTCTGCTGGCTGCTTGCATGTTGTCTTTTGAGAAGTGTCTGCTCATGTCCTCGGTCCACTTTTTTATGGGGTTGTTTTTTTCTTTTTACTTTGAGTTGTGTATTATAAAGCCAGGCCCTTGTCAGATACATAATTTGCAAGTATTTTTCCCATTCTGTGGGTTGTCTCTGTACACTCTTGATGGTTTATTTTGTTGTGAAAAGGTGGTGCATATATATGATGTAGTACACAGCCATAAAGAACAAAATCGCCGGGCTCGGTGGCTCAGCCTGTAATC
>CAUYQG010156437.1:0-32080 GCA_963574415.1 Tarsius wallacei
AAATTAGCCGGGCGTGGTAGTGCATGCCTGTAGTTCCAGCTACTTGGAAGGCTGAGGCAGAAGGATCACCGGAGCCCAGCAGGTCGAGGCTGCGGGGGCCGGGAGCGGCCACTGCACTCCAGTCTGGGTGACAGAGTGAGACTCCAACTCAAAAAAAAAAAAAAAAAGAAATGAAAAAAAACCTAAATATACAGTCTCATACCTGCTATTGTAACGAATATATGTAATGGATGGATGGAGGGATTGATTCATGGCTGAATGGTCTGAGAGGTAGATGAAAAACGAATGATAAACAGGCTGCCGCCTGGCTTAAAATGACCCTGTTATAGAACATGAACTTTCTAGAAAGGTGAGGTCCTTGAAAAGTAGCGGCAGAATGATTGCTGGCATTTTGAACACCAGCAAGGCTTACAGAGCCTTTTGCTGCTGAGTGTTGAATGAAGTTCCACCCGTTAAGAACGTCTCTTCTCAAAAGAAGACACAGGCAGCCAACAGACACATGAAAAAGTACTCAGTCTCACTCAACATCAGAGCAGTGCAAATCAAAAGCACACTGAGATACCACCTAACCTCAGTAAGAATGGCCATCATTAATAAAACAAATAACAGATGCTGGCGAGGATGCAGAGAAAAGGGAACACTTTTACGCTACTGGTGGGAAAACAAAGCAGTTCAACCTCTTTGGAAACAGTGTGGTGATTTCTAAAAGAACTAGACATTGACTTTCCGTATGACTGAGCAATCCTCCTACTGGGAATATACCCAGAGGAACTCAAATCATTCTACAAAAAAGATATCTGCACATGCATGTTTGCTGCAACTGTATTCACAATAGCAAAAACACAGAACCAACCGTGCTGCCCATCAAAATAAGAGTGGATAAAAAAAATTGTGGTTACGTATACATGATGGAATATTACACTGCCATAAAGAAGGGAAAATTTATGAACTTAGCTGCACTTGGATGGACTTAGCGCCTATAATGCTGAGTTATCTATTCAGAAACTAAGAACTAGTATACATGTTCTCACTCATAAGCAGGCCTTGAACAATTATCATAATACTGTAAGAAAGGGATTGGCAGTAGTGGGAAACTTCCAGGGAAGGGAAGAGGCACACCTCATCAACAAAGGTACCTGCATAATGAACATTTGTATACCTAACCCTGAATTGTACCTCACACTTTTAAAACAAAAAAGTTAAAACAAAACAAGGATATCAAATTTGCAGGATCTTCTATATGTAACATAAGAAAAAAAAGTGACAGGTTTTTTTTTTCTGTTAATGAAAAATAGAAGCAACCTAAATGTCCAGAAGTAGAAAATGAATAAATGAAATTTTCGACATCAATGTAACAAATTAATAACTATGTGAAAATGAATAAACTAGAGTTACATGTTGAAAAGCTTTCAGAACCATTTCACAAGAAAATAAGAATGGCAAGCATATGAAATATTATTCAACAACATGAGTCATCAGAAAAATGCAAATTTTAACTAGACTGAGATATATCTCACATAATAGAATGTCTGAAACTAAGGAAGTCTGATTATATCAAATGCTGGTGAAGATAAGAACAACTGAGCATCCCACACATTGTTGATTGTACATCGGTTTTATGATGTACCTTATGACCCAGCATCTCCACTCCTTTGTATTTATGCAGAATAGATGAAAACATATGTCCAAAAAAAGATGCATTCAATAATGTTCACAGCTTTATAAGACATAGTTTTATGAGACACAAATAATAAAACCAACCTTAATGTCTATCAAAATATAAAAATTAAAACAATTGTGGTATATTTGTATGATGGAGTACTCAGAAAAAAGAATTGACTACTTATATACAAAACAACATGGATAAATCTCAAAAACATTATGTTGAGAAAAAGAAATTACAAAATAGTAAATATTTTATGTTTTTTAATGTGAGGTCTGATAACTGGAAAAAGAGTCTACTGTGATAAAAATAAACAGTTGCTTCAGGAAGGTAGGTACAGGAAACATTAAATTTGGCACAGAGAGACTTATTGCAAGGGTGAAGATAATTTATCTTGTTTTAGGTGGTTTTTATATGGGTGTATAAAATTTTCAAAAATGTATATAACTGTATAAAATTGTTAAACCCTTACATGTATGCAAATTTTAGCTTTGTATAAATTTTACTTTAAGAAGACAAAATTTATCAAAAAAAATTTGATAAATAATTTGACCACATAAAGCATAATATCAAAAATATTGCTAGGGTCACTGCTAAAGTTCACAAACTTTTACCTTTCATAATTCATAATAAAATTTAAAACAAACAACTTGCTAGCAAAATAATTATAGAAAATAAAATAAATGTCTAGTGTTTGATGTGATTATTCTCTAAAGAAATAATTCTGAAAAGAAACAAACCAATGTACAAAAGATCTGATAATAAAAAAGTACATGTATACATTACAAGTTACAAAGACAATGCAAATTTTTAAAAAGATTATTTTTAATATATCAAGTTTTATTTTATTTTATTTTATTATAATACTTAATATTAAGAAAGGTGTGGTAAGATATATGACCTTATACTTTGAATTCAAATTGACTTAGACTATTCAAAAAACAATTTCAGGATGTGCCTAAAGATATTAAAATCTGTTCATACTTCTCACTTATTAATCTACTCTCAAAATATATTTCAAAGAATCAGGAATTCCTTCAAGGAAACTTAACAAGAATTTAATACAATTACAAAAAAAAAAAAAAAGTAAAGATTGTGGCTCATTTAACTAATGAAATACTGTGTAATCAATAAAATGTTACTATGGAAATTATGACAAGATATTCTTCAGAATCTAAAATTTAGAGAAAAAGAAGATACAAATGTTTAGGCATATTTTATCAAAAATCAAGGTATAAAATTGTATAATAATTTCCTTTTTGAATATTGAAATAGTCCAAAATGTGGTATATGTAGTATGTTCTGAGGCCAAAAACATCAGGGAGAGAGACACACTGGTTTAACTTAGAAGAATAAAGAATTCTTAGTGTGAACGTATCACAGGCAGCATATTTGAAGAAATTTAAATATAATTTTTAATACATAAATGTTGCCCATAATAAGAAAGAGTTAGTTTTTCTATTTTCAGAAGCTTTAGAATTGCCATGTCTAGTGTGTGTAGGGAGCTGTGTGTGTACAGGTATCTAAATTTGGGCTCATATGTACACATATGTGCATTGTTGTCATACAACAGGGAAAGGAGATATGAAAATGTCTCCCTACTTAAATTTTATCATAGCAATTTGCTCTTTTTTTAATCAACTTATCTTCATAGTAAGTTTTTTTCAATTGTTTGAATAGCATAGAGTTTTCCTGTCCCAGATAATATTATAATTATGAGTATGGGCTACTGTCTTTATTAAATCATTTCATCTTCTGTGCCTAACATGACCCTTGTAAACTTTATGTGACCATTTTAACTCCCATGTCTTCATAGCCCTGGCACACATTAGATGCTCAATAAATCTCTATTATTTTGAATGAGTGTGTGTAAGTTATCCTGCACATAAGCTAATCTTTAGCAGGAGATCCATAAGTGTGAATTCCTTTTGAAAAATGATGAGAATAATGCAATTGTACTTCACGTTATTAGGCAGTGTATTTAAAGATAGATGAATGTCTGCATCAGATAATCAGTCACCTTACTTACGTTATGAATTACTGCAAAAAACAAAGCTTATCAGATTTATACTTCTCTTTAACACTTAATAATTTAATACCCCAGATGTTTAAAAAATAATTTATATTCCCAATAATTTATGAATTTACAAATATATCTTTAAAGTAACTTATGTAGGTGAATTAATGACATCCAAATAATGTTTTATGTGCTTATGAAAAATAAAAAATGTTTAAAACTGAAAGTTATTTCTGGCAACAAACTACCTTATAAACTTAGAAACAGGTATCTTATCAACAACAAGTTTATTAAAGACTCTATCTTCCTGCTTTATCTAGTTTTGAAAATGTTATGAAGAAAGCAAAGATACACAGACTACAGAATTGAAAATTAGGTATGTGAAATTGAAAAATAAACATTTCTTGATTTTTCAGAATCCAGTTTTAGCTTAAGACTCCAACTGAAATATCTCTTCCTCGGAGATCAGCTCTACAAACAGAGGGTTAAAGAACCCGTTTACTTTATTTATCTTTCTCATTTATCTTTATTACCACTATATTTCTAAGATCTGGGACTCATACTTGGTATATAGAAGTATTGGTAAATATATGTTGAGTAAATTAATAGATAAACTGAATTAAGTCAAAGAAGTAAAAGAAAGGAGAAAGACGTGCTTTAGTGGTCAAGGGAAGAATGAGTTAGAAAACAGGTAAATAGTCAACAAAGTGAAAAGCCAAATGTATGCAAAGTAAAATAACCTAAAAAGCTTCACTTGCTTTGATAACTAATATAGCAAGACTATAGCAATAATTTCAGTGCCTAAAGTGCAGGAACATCTTTTTTCCCCTTGAATCTCAGCAGACAAAAATAAAAACCTTTACCTCTCAACTCAAAGCCCTTTTAGTAACTTGCTTTCATGAAAATGACTTTTACGACTTTTACGAATCTCTTTTCTTCAAACCTCATCTAGGTTTTCCCTACCTCCCTAAGGCTATGCAAAACATTTCAGTCTGACCTGGTGTGTATAACATAGGCACATTTCTTGGGTTAGAATTGTTTTTGGGGGGGGGGTTAGAATTTTTTGTGTATAAACCACATCAAGAAATGTACAATAAAAATATTCACTTTACAATGCAACACATGGTATATCATACATAAAACAATGTGAGATACAAAAAACAAGATGTATTATATAAGAAACAATGCTTTCCCTGTTTAAGAAATTTTAAAAATAAAAAAAACTTTAGTTCTTATCTTAATAAGAAAGAAAGTAAACAAAAATGAACCATAACAAAACAGACTTAATAAAAAGTTGACATTAATATTTTAATAGTTGAACAGCTAAATCAGTATAAAAAAATACTCATAAAATGTCAAGTACATAAAAACAGACTAGAATTTGTGGTGGAAGATATAAATGGAATAAGTTAAAGAATACAAAGTTGTATTTATGTAGTATGAGTAAGTCCAGATATCTAATGTATAACATGAGGACCATAGTTAATAATATTGTATTGTATACTGGAGATTTGCTGAGAGTAGATTTTAGGTACTCTTAACCAGGCACTCACACACTAAAAGAAGGTAACTATGTAAGAAGATAGATATGCTAATTTTTAGTAATCAATTTACTATGAATACATATAGCAAAACATCATATTATATACCTTAAGTATATATAATTTAAAAATCATAAATAAAAATTTAAAAAATATGAACAAGAGGAAAACAAAAATACATAACATTAGCCAGCAATAAAAAAGAGAAAAAAAATTAAGAAAAAAATTAAAAGTTATAAAATTTAAAAAGACAAGTAAAACTTATTTTAAATAAAAATTTTAAAACTCTGCTCTGGAAAAGTTTCTGTTAAGAAAAGAAAAAGACAAACCAGAAAACCTTTGCAAAAATGTATATGATAAAGGACTGTTATTCAAAATATACAATGAATTTCTAAAACTCAACAATAAGAGAGCACAATTAAAAATGGGCAAAAGGCATGAGCAGACACCTCACCAAAGAAGATTTAAGGATGACAAATAAGTATATATATTTAGCACTATATGACACTTGAAAATTGCAAACTAAAACAATGAGATGCTACTACATATCTATGAGAATGGCTAAAATTCAAAACACTATTAACACTATATACTGGTGAGGATGTGGAACAGAAGGAACCCTCATTCTTTGCTGATGGGAAATCAAAATGGTACAACCACTCTCTTTCCAAGACAGTTTTTTTGTTTTGTTTTGTTTTTTGGTTTACAAAACTAAGCATGCTCTTATTATGTGGTCCAACAATTTCACTCCATGGCATTTACCAAAATTAGTTCAAAATTTATGTCCACACAAAAACCTGCACGCAAATGTTTATAGCAGCTTAATATATAATTGCCAAAATGTGGAAGCAACCAAAATGTCTTTCAAAAATAGATGGAAAAAAAAGCTGTGGTACATTTCTGCAATGGGATATCATTCATTGACAAGCAATTGGCTATCAAGTCACAAAGAGACATAAAAGAAACTTGAATGCACACTACTAAGTGGAGGAGGCCAACCTAAAAAGGCTACATATTGTATGATTTCAACTACAATTGTAGGCTGCATAACAACATTTCAGCCAACAACAGACTGCTTGTCAAACTAAGGTTCCATATATTACAATGGAGTTGGAAAATTCCTGTTACTAGTGATAATGTAGTGGTCCTGTTATCATAGTGAAACATATGATTTATGTGTTTGCGGTGTATACAAACCTACTGTGCTGCTGCTCATATAAAAGTATAGCACATACTTTGTGTGCAGTATATAATACTTGATTATAACAATAAAAAGTTATATTACTGACATATATTTACTATACTACACTCTTTATTATTATTTTAGAGTGTATTTTTTTCTGCTTAGGTATTTAAAAAAACTTAACTCTAGAACTGGTGTCAGGCAAATCCTTCAGGAGGTATTCCAGAGGACGGCATTGTTATAGGAAATAACAGATCCATGTATGTTATTGCTTCTGAAGATCTTTCAGTGGAACAAGATGTGAAAGTAGAAGACAGTGATAGTGATGACCCTGTCCTATTCTACATCCACAAAACATTTCACTCTGGATTTTTTCATCCAGACAAACAAATAAACAAACAAAGGCTCTTGGGGAAAGATCGGGTTATATAAGGATGACGAGGCTTGGGAGCCATGCCATTTTTGGTCAAAAACTGAACACTCAGCATGGTGTGGGCTGGTTGTTCATATAAAACACCCATCATGAAATGTGCAAACACACTGAATCTCCAAAAAAACCTCAAATTTACTGAAGTTAAACGCAGCCTCTCACAACAATGTTAGTTTCTATACTGATGCCGATGGGTTTCTAGAACACTAACCCAGAGGGGAAGCCTGTACTACAAGGGGCCTGCCCTCCAAAAGATTATTCCATTATCTATCTATCTGTCTATCTGTCTATTTATTTATTTGGTTCCCCTTCACATATAGATCCATAGAAAAATGTGAAAAAATGCCAAATTATTTGATAAAGTCTTAAGAATTATATGAAAAATTGATATTGATAGTATAAAAAATGGAGCTGTAAATTAGTCTCAATATTGAATACAGATGAAATTTATTACATTAACTATTAAAAAATAGAATACAGCAATTTTTCCAAGGAAAAAGATACAGTAACCAATCAAGATTTATATCAGGAATAAAAAGATGAATTAATGTGAGACATTCTGTCAACAAATACAAAAGAAAACAAGTTTTGACTGAAATATAGGGTATTTGTTTCAGAAAGATTTTTCCTTGGGATAATAGCTTAATTTACATGTAGAAAATAAATTTCAGTGTTGACAATATGCCTCAGAGCCTCTTCATTCTTCATGGACTTTGCCCTTCTTCTACACTTTAGATTGCTCACCTGGTGCTTTTGTTTTGTTTTGTTTTGTTTTGGTTGACATACAATTAATGAATATCTTGTCCTGAAGTCAAGAAAATTTCCAATTCTGGTCCCTAAACTGTTCTCTGGTTCTGTGTTCCAGTTTCATCTTCTTTACTCCTTGGATCTCTGAAAATATAATACAACAGCAACTTATTAGCTATTTTATTTTAAACCATTAACAGGATGGAATAAAACCCATGGATTTTTAAAATTATGGCTAATCTGCCTTCATAGATGCTTATAAGGGAATACAAAATGTCCAGTTAGAGAATGTCAAAAAATACTGTGAACTGGATCCACTAGTCATCTAATTCTCTCTGTTTCCCTTTTTTTCTGCCTCAGTTCTTTTGATTACTCTATTTAACTCATAATGAACACCTATAATAGTTTTGACAAATGTTTACCAATATCGCCAAATGGATTAATATATTATCTGCAGATAAACTATGCTACTAAACTTAAAGGCTGAAATGTATTTCCTCAACTTATGCCTTTTTTAGTTCAAAATCTATATTTTTGTCATTGTTTATGATATAGAACACACATACAATGGGGGACCCCCAAAAAACTGTAATTATTTTTTGAAAGATGGGCCCTTTTTGTACAGGTTTTCCCCACTAGGTAAGTGTTCTAAGAACCCAACAGTATCAGTGTACCAGATAGTGTTGTTGTGAGTGTCTGTGTTTGGCTTCAACACATTTTTCTGGAGATTCTTTCAATGTGTTTGCCACTTTCACGATGGGTGATTTACATAAAAAAATTTGCCCATGCCATGCTGAGTGTTCCACATTTTTTGACTAAAAATGTCGTGACCCCCATGCCACACCCTCCCTATTCACCTAATCTTGCCCCAAGTACCTTTTGTTTGGTTTGGTTTCCCTAGATGAAAACGTCGTCAAAGGGAATTGTTTTGCCAATGTGAAAGAGGTGAAACCAAAAACTGGCAGAAGCACTAAAAGGCATCAAAACTGAAGACTTTAAAAACTGCTTTGAGCAGTAGAAAAAGCATCTCTCGATAGGTATATTGTATCAAATGGAGAGTACTTTGAATGTGATTGAAATTTAAACATGTAAGAATAAATACACCGGTTTTTATAAATAAATTCTGATTTTTGGGGGTTTCCTATAGAAGAATCAAAACAAAGTAATGTGCATCTCATGAATAGCCATCAACAATCAGGTCAAGACCTCAAATTTGCCTGCAACCAGGAAGACCCTGCTGGCTGTCCACTAATGATTTCCACAAATATAATCACCATCTTGAATTAATTTGTTCATCATTTTCTTGCTTTATAAATGGTTATATATAATCATGTAACACTAAACTTCATAACTTAGTTACCTACTTTTTGAATAATTACTTTTAGTACAATATTATGTTTGGGAGATTCTTCCTTTTGGAGGTAAATAGCAATTAGTTTTTCTAAGTTTGTTAATTTATTGCTATATTCTATTTCTTTACAAAAATATATCATTATTTCCTTCTCCATTCTACTCTTGATGAAAATTCAGGTTGTTTCTAGTCTGTGGTCTTATGAATAATGCAGCTATGAATATTCTTGTCAGTTTTCTTAGCACAAATGGATACAGCTTTCTATTACATATATTCTTGGAGTTGGATTGCTAGATCATAAAGTATACACAGATTTATTTTCTGAAAGTCATGCCAAAGTTTTCTAAAGTGATCTTACCACTTTTGACTCTTATTAGCACTATATGAAAGTTCTCCTTTGTCCATATTTGCAGTAACACAATGTTTTCATTCTTTTTTATTTACTTTTATTTCTTGTGCTTTTAATTTTTATTTCTCTAATTATTAATGAGGTTGAGCACTGTTGAGTATGTGTGTTTGGCATTTGTATTTCCTCTTGGCAAAGTGTCAGTTCAAAACTCTTGTCCATTTTTCTATTGGATTATTTATATAATTTTATTGTAATAATTGGGAGTTATTTTTGTATTTCTCTGACTTCTTTACTCCTTATCAATGTCAGATACCATATTTTATTTGTCTTTGCATTTAGAGTTAATTGTGTAATAGCTGTAAAGTGTAATTACTTAATAAATTAGGTAGTGACATATAGTATGCTTTTGAGATCATAGGTTTTGGAATTTGATATAAGTAGGTTGAAATCATTAACCTTCTACTCTCTATCACTAATCTTCCCCTCACAAAATATTGACATCATTCTTACATTATAAAATTGGCATTACAATACTTTCTTAACAGCATTTTAAAAATTATTAAATATGAAATATTATATAAAGCTCTTAGTATGCTGCCTGAAATATTGTAACACCTCATAAAATAGCTGTTAATATTTTATGGTTAAAAGAATTATTAATTACATTTAAAATGGTTACTGGAAACTTTCGTGAACAATATACGCGAGTGTTTAAACTAAACATGAAAAATGCAAAACCTTTCCTCAAATTACATCCTTATTATGATTTTTAGTTTTTTACAATTTGATGCTTTGACAAGTAATTTCTGATTTTTCCTCCACCTCCCTTACCTAACGGTCATCAATCCCATGAATCCATTCATCAGATGGAATGGATCCAGGAAGATGCTAACATTACAAGTATACCATGTTCTCATTTATCTTCATGGTTAGACCACACAACTCTCATAGTACATTGGCAAGTTAATATGTTTCATTTTACTTCACCAAGCATTTTTAGGATTTGCTAAGTGTTTAATCAAGCTAAATATTACATGTTTTTAAGGCAGTTGACCATGATAACATGTAGCATATGAAATATATTTCAGGTCAAAATTTGTGGAACCAAGACTTACTCTAGTGGTCCAGAGTAGTAAGCAAATGATTAAAGTTTTTGAGGAAGGCCTGGCTCAACTTGGAGGACTTAAATTGTCTCTTAAGTCAACATGAATGAGTGTTAAGAGGTCAGGCACAAAAGACTATGATTTCCTGAAGTTGTGTATAGAGAAAACTAGAAAAAGCAAAATTATAGTGATGAAAATTAGATCCCTGGTTGCCGGGGACAAGAAAAAGGGAATAGATATTTACTGTAAAGAGACTAGAAGGAACTTTTTGAATGATAGAAACGCTCCGTATCTTGATTGTAGAACTCTGTGAAAACCTACTATAGTTTTAATGGGTGAACTTTGTTGTACATAAATTATACCTCAATAAAGATGATTGTAAAAAAAAACCGAAAAGACATGAATAAGGCTTGGGTCAGAAAAACTTGTATCTCATTCATGAAACTGATTTAATCATTTACTACCTTTTTATTGAATACTTGCCAAGCTAAAAGCCAAAGAATAATAGCACCTTATTTTAAATAATCTTCCTGAATGTGTGGACTCATGATATTTGAAAAAAAAGTGAGACAAAATAAATTATTTATTAATTTTTACAATTCAAACTTGGCAGGCAGCCACTGAATTAGTGTCTGAAATAGTTCTGCACATATTATAATGTTTAAAGTAGCTTTTTAAAAAGAGAGGAAAAAACCTGTATTATTATTTGTTGATCATAATTTCCCATTAATATGTTAAATTTGTTCACTGGCTTATCACCAAAAAATGTCAATGTTTTGATGTAATTTAAACATGATTGGTAAGGATTCAGAAAGGTTGTGGTATGAGACCCCTGTCTCTCTGCCTTAACCACCTGAAGATTTGATGAAGTTCCATACAGATCTACAATCTTTTTCTTGATATTTGTGATACTACAGAGTCTCTAAATATTCCTGAGAAACCTAAGAAGTTTTGTTTTCTTTTAATTACCATAGCTCTTTCATTGCTACACACAACTTTCTGTGGTAAGGTTATTCTTCAGCAAGACAAATTATTTTTGCATGGAGCCATCATTCTGATATATCTGTCCCAGTTTCCTTTATGAGGCTTGTTTCCAACAGACCAGATGCATTTAGTTAAGCACATTTATATAACCTAATGCAACTTGCAAAACATTTTCACATGTAATTATTGTACTTAAATTCATATTAAATTCATAGAATTTACAGAGTCTCAAATTGAATTATTCAGATATTTTTCACCATGGATATTTTTATACAAACACACACACACATATTTAGTTTTATTTTCCCAATCTTAGCACATGTCTCTGGAAAGACCTCTCATGGACTTGCAGCTCACACTGAACAACACTCTCTATGCTAACACCACTTATTTTTATCCTGTGTGTTCAGCCATAGGCTGTTGGTGTTGAATGTTTAGCATCAGCCAGGTCAAGGGCTATTTCTCCCAGGCTATCTTGCTCGTCTAAATCCCAGGACAATACTGTTTCAACCATGTTAATTGAAAGACTTAAAAACTCACTGTATTATAATATCACACACTTAGTGTTTACACCAGAGTTAATACTTGTATCCTCCATGACTTTGTACCTGTCCTTACATTATTGTCAATCTTCAAGGACCAAGGTCAAGTTGAACAGTTCTTCTTCACTCTCCATGGTGTCTCATACATTGTTAGTGCTCTTTTTTTCAAAACAGATTCATGTTCCCTTCATTATATTAAGGTTAATTTTCTAATTTGATGTTCAAGGTTTTTCATGTTCTGCTCCTGCTGTATCTTTAGTATTAAGTCTCACTTTACAATTTCATAATACTTTGGTTAAAATTAATTTTGGTTCTTTAGACTCTGTCTCTCACTTGGACCTTGCTCATGCTATTTCTTCTGATGGAAGCATTCCTTGTCAGTTGGCTCCCCACCTGTTTTGATGGCTGTCATTTCATGACATGTATGCCCATTTTCTGAGAATATCATATGTTACCTTGTTATAGCCGGATTGTGAAAAAGGAGATGCCAACATGCAGAGGGTCAAATTTTCGAGTCCTTTTTTAGCCAGCGATTGAGTGTAAGCTAGTGCCAAGAAAACTTTTGACCCCAAACAGAGAAAGCAGTGGGTTTATAAAGGCAAAAATCATGAAAGTTTTCCAGTTATGATTACATTTCTTGGCAGAACATTTGACAGTTATGATTAGATACTATCAACTTGTGTTTAGGGAGATTTCAGGCACTGAGGGGAACAAGAATGTGGGCTATTATAGGTTTTGCAGATAGATATTTCATTCCCCCCTTTTATTTGTTCATGAGTCAATGTGTTGACTCATCAGTCATAAGTATATTTTTGTACTGGAGTCTCATATGCATAAGTTTTATAGAATTGATTTGTTGTTTGACAAAACAAATAATTCAATTTATTATGCAGGGCCCTATAGGTAGACCGAGGGGAAGAAGTATGAGATGCCCAACCAGATTGGTAACACAAGAGTGGTTAGCCATGGGTTCCAATCGAACAAGGATTGGAACCAGGATTCATTATTCTCTCTCTCTTTTTGTCACCTGTCTACATTTTCTCGGACCCTTTGGAGGGTATCTTTAATAACCCCTGACTTGTTGGCATAGAAGCAACAAGCTTCTCTGAGAGTTACATAGAGTCCCCCTTGGGATAGAAAAAGTAAGTCAGACCTCTACGATTTTTGAAGGACAACTTCAGCCAGGGATTCTACCTGGTCATGGAGTTGGTCCATGGCAAATTGAAGGTTACCTAGGTCAGCATCAATTTCTTGGACAAGGTTAGATAGACCCAGTTCTCCACAAACCAGAGCAATGTTGCTGATTGCAGCCATTCCTGCTACATTTAACCCGACTAAGGCAGGTATTAACAAGGGGACAGCGCATTTTGAATGGAAAATTGGAAGACCAGGGGAATTGAGTAGAAGAGCTCCTTCAGGATCGCTGTAAGCATAAACCTGAGGTAGCACATGAACAGTAATATATAGGGTAGACTGATTGATTAACTTTTTGTTAGTAGCACATTTTGTAAGCCCTGTAGAACTAGCTAACCAGCTATTGGCAGGGGTCACATAGGACATGGATTTGACCATGGTTAGAGTGAGGGATAAGTTACAAATATCAGAGACTGGAGAAGCTATTAGATTTAAACCTGGAGTTACAAGGAAGAAGGCTTTTCCAGTTACATCACATAGAGTAATGTGAACCATTTCCAGAGAGCACTTACTTTTGTCTGCATTGCTGATGATAGAAATTTCAACTCGTAGGCCCACATAGTAAGGGGGTTTTGGCTTTAAGCAAAGCCAGTGATCTGAGGCCAACTGGGGCATAGTGGCATTAAGCAGATGGCACATATTAGTTAACATAGGGAAAAGACTAAGGGGTTGGCGGGCCAGGTTTGGAAGCGGTTGAGGTGAACTTGGGAGCTGTTGAGGTGAACCCGGGGTAGTGGCTTGGTTGGCAGAAGGCAGAGGCTGAGGCAGAGGCTGGTAGTAACCGAACAAGAGATTCTTCAGCTCTGCCAATGCCTTATTGGTTTGGCCAGGGCTTTGTAGGCAAATGTGTACCACTGGATAGTGAATAAGGCACCACAGTCATAACCATTCATGTAAAGTCGTATACCCCAGATATATCCTGTACTCCAAGAATAATGGAGAGGATTAGTAATTTTTTATGTATATAAGCTGTTCTGGGATGGCATTTGAACAAAGGGTGATTTCAGATGTGTCATTAGACCCCCCCACTGTAAGTTGCAATGGTGACGCATATCCAGTCTGGGCAAAAGAAGTCATTTTCCCGATCACATATTCGGTCAGTAGGGTTACTAGGGCAGAGATAAAAGTCTAAGTCCTTTACATAATTGGGTGTTGCCCACTGCGTACATGATTCAGTGTAATAAGGGTTTTGTCTAATGTGCAGTCTTCCAGATAGACTTTCTTTTTCTATTTGTAGTAGGTCAGGAAGGTTTACCTTAAACTGGACCAGAGGTGAACTGTGAATCCAGTTTTGGATAGCTAGGACCTTTTCTGTTGTGAAAGACGTTAGGGAGAAAGAGTACAGGGTGTACTCCAAGTAAAATAAACCAAGTTAAACTTATTGTGAGCATAGTAGTGCAGTAGCACATCTTATGTATAGGAGATAAGATAGCATTAACAGGAAATTTTCACCACATGTCCAGTCTGTGGCTGCCACTGCTATCCCTAAAGCTATGGTAATTGGGATAATAAGGCAGGGGTTAAGAAATGATAATAATACATTCAGGGAATTATTAACCAGTAAAACAGTCTATTCCAGCAGTCAGAATCTCACGTTTCAGCTGTGTGTCAGTTGGTCAGTCCACGGTGTGGTTAAAGCAGTACGACAGGCTCAGAAGGTGATTTTGAGAGGGTCCCTGGCTGTTGTCCAATTGACTGAGCAGATTCGTGGAGCAACGTCACTTTCCTTGGCTCTTTTGACTCACGAGTGATGGATCCAAGCTGGTATTCCATCAAACTTGAGTGCCATTGGTATGGTGATGATAATGATGAAGGGTCCCTTCCAGGCAGGGGTCAGTCCTTCTTTCTGGAACTTTTTGACAAAGACCAAGTTCCCAGGCTGAAATGGATGACAAGGTATGGAAGACGGAGTTGGCAAGATAGCATGGACATCAGAATGGACAGCAGCCTGGACCTGATGGAAGGACTGGAGATTCTTTAACAGAGATTGATTAGTAATTTCTTCAAGAATGGGATCCCATAACCAGGGTAACAGAGGAGGGCGTCTCTCAAACATGATTTCATATGGGATAAACTCAGCCTTATATGGGGTGCATTGGGCCTGGAGAAGGGCCAAAGGCAAAAGGCTTATCCATTTTTTACCAGTTTCTATTATTAATTTAGTTAGATTAGTTTTTGAATTTCAGTTCATGCATTCTACCTGTCCAGAGCTCTATGGTCGGTAAGCACAATGTAATTTTCAGTCAATGTTTAGTGCTTTACTAACCAGTTGAACTATGGATGAGGTAAAGGAACGAATATCATCAAAACCAATAGAGAGAGGGAGTCCAAACCTAGGAATAATTTCACTTAATAAAAACTTGGTAACTGTGAGAGCAGTTTCATTTCTTGTGGCAAAAGCTCCTACCCGTCCAGAAAAAGTATCTACAAATACTAACGGATAGGTGTATCCCACATGAGTGGGCTTTGCCTCAGTAAAGTCTATCTCCCATTTTTCTCCAGGGTTTAATCCTTGGGCCCTGATACCATCTGATGGCCTTGGGCCTTGTTTTGCATTGACTCAGGCACAAGCAGGGCACATTTTAGCTGCCATGGCAGCTAGGACTTTTAAATCATTGATATGATAATAACGATTTAGTAACTCAGTCATTTTAGTACCTCCCAAATGGGTGACAGAATGTAGTTTTTTTTTGTTTTTTTTTAACCAAGGTATGTCTGAGGACTGTAGGCAAAACAATTTCAGAATCTTTAACCCACCATCCTGTAGGTTGTTTGTGAGCCCCTGTCAGGTCTGCTTGTTCTTCTTCCTCACTGTATGTGGGCTGTTTTGGGAGAGAAGGAACTGGAAAAGTTTTAGTTAGCAGGATAGTTAGAGGTTCAACTGGAAGTTCTGCTGCTTCATGAGCTGCCTGATCTGCCAGGTGATTTCTGGTTACTTCTGGAGTATCCGAATTTGGTGTCTCCAGCAATGAATGACAGCTACCTCTTTGGGAAGCCATATAGCCTCTAGAAGAGCTAAAATGTCTTCTTTGTTCTTTATAGTCTTAGCCGCTGCAGTAAGAAGTCCTTGTTCCTTGTAGATCATAGCATGAACATGGAGAGTAGCAAAAGCATACCTGCTGTCAGTGTAAATGTTAACCTGTTTTCCTGTTCCCCAGCCTAGGGCCTGGGTTAAAGCACTTAACTCAGCTTTTTGAGCTGATGTGTCGTTAGGCAAAGACTGTGACCAGATTACGTTGTGAGCCGTGGTTACTGCTGCACCAGCCTTGCAAACTCCCTCTATTACTAGACTGCTGCCATCCATGAATAGGTCAGTATCAGCCTGGCTTAAAAGAACAAGAATGTGGGCCTGTGATTATGGGAAGGTTACAACCTGTGATTATGGAAAGGTTACATGGGGTGGGGGGTCATCTCTGGGTTACGATGGAGAATCTGTTACAAAATGGCATTACTTATGTCAAGCAAGCTATTACAGGCTATTATAGGTTTTGCAGAGAGATATTTCAACCTGACTTTTTAAATAGTGACATTAATTAAAATTAATTTGTTTTAGAGAATTTTGTGATAGTTCTTGAGATAACTGAAAACAAATAAAATATTTTGAACCCAGAATTTTATATACTGAGATCTACAGATTTAGTTCCTGCAAAGAAAAATGTGTTGTCTATATAAAGAAGCATGGAATGTATAGATAAATATGTATTTCTGAGTATCTCTTTTATTAAATATTTGTGGAGATTTTTTTTTTGTTCTGTTTTGTTTGTTTTGAGTCATATTCTCACTGTGTCACTCAGACTGGAGTGCAAGTTATGATCTTAGCTCATCACAGCCTTGACCTCTGAACTCAGGCGATCCTTACGCCTCAGCCTCCTGAGTAGCTGGGATTACAGACATGTGGTATTATGCTCAGGTATTAAAAATTTTTTTTTTTTTAGAGACGAGATCTCGCTATGTTGCCTAAGCTGGTCTCAAGTTACTGGGCTCAAGTAATCCTCTCGCCTCGGGCCGTTCAAAGTGCTAGGATTACAGGCATGAGCCACCATGCCCAGCCTTTTTAAAAAATTACATCTTAACATGACAATGGAAAAAATGTTCAGTTAGACATAGCTATGTTCTATTTTCAGCACACAAATTTTTATTTTAATTTGTCTAAAGCAGTTGGAAACTGGAAATTTAGCACAATTCTAAGCTCAGTTTAAATTATAAATATAAGCTAAATATCAATAAGTATCAACTAAAAATCAATAAACTAGATAAAACTAAATTGATAAATACCAACTAAAAATCGCTTCTTGCCATAGTCAGCCCCAAGTCAACTTTCTTACCACTCTACTTGGTCCATCGTGTACATGTCCTTTTTATCAATTCTACCATATGGTATTTAATAAGCCAAAATCTTGGTTTATTAAGCTTTGTCATTTATCTTACCCCAATAATTGATTCCAAATGCCAGTCCAGTACTTTTCACAGAGTGAATGCACAATTAATATTGCTTGCTTGAATATAAAATGATTGACTAATAAACCATTTTGTTAAAAATAAATGTGATATTTTACTATAATTTTAAATTCTTACAAGGCCCACATATTTTATAGAAATATGAGCAGGTCCATCTCACTGTTTTACATACATTTTACTGTTCATTTTCTTTCTGGTGGCTAGGACTGATGTCTGTAGATTGAAATTACAAGGGGGGACCCACCGAAAACCTGGAATTCTCTTTTGAAGGATGAGCCCCCTATAGCACAGACTTTCCATGCTGGGTAAGTGTTCTAAAAACCTGTCAGTATCGGTGTGCCAGCTAGTGTTGTTATGAGATACTGCATTTGACTTCAGTAAATTTTTATTTTTTTGGAGATTCTTTCAACACATTTGCCCATTTCGTGATATGGATGATGTAAGAATGCACCTGCCCCCACCGAGCTGAGCGTTCAGCAGATTTTCACCCAAAATGTCATGATCTCTACACCCTACGCTCCTTATTCACCTGATTTTGCCCCAAGAGAATTGTTATTGTTTCCTTAGATGAAAACAAGGCCTCGAAGGGAAATGTTTTGCCAATATGGAAGAGGTGAAACGCAAAACACCAGAAACACTAAAAGGCATTCAAGTTGACAAGTTCACAGGCTCTTTTGAGCGGTGGAAAAATCTTCTCCATAGGTGTATTGCATCCATCAGAGAGGACTTTGAAGGTGACTGAAGTTTAAATACGTAATAATAAAAACACAATTTTTTATAAATAAATTCTGGGTTTTTTGGTCCCTTGTAAGTGAATTAATTCAAAATATATTATTTTGAACTCAGATCTATAGAAAAAAACTTCTATTGTTGTGTGAGAAAAGATAGGCCATCTAAAACTTTTTGATAATTACAGAAATGCTTGCTACACCTCTCTTGTGATGATCTCCCTGTAAAGTACATGAGATCTCTGCATGGCACATCTGTAATATATATACGTGGGAGAATGCTACCTCTTTAGGAGGAGCCCATTATGTAATCAACATCAGAAAGGGATAAAGAGCCACAAAAAGGTCAGGAGATGAGGATCAGTATTTTATTTACTTATTTTTTTTAGTTGTGCTCTCATTCTGTCATCCAGGTTGAAGAGTGAGTGGCACAATCACAGTTTACCACAGCTTTAACCTCGTGGGCTCAGGCAATCCTTCCATCTCAATCTCTTAAGTAACTGGGTCTTCAGGTGTGTATCACCATGCCCAGCTATTTCTTTATTTTTTGTAGAGATGAAGTCTTGCTATGTAGCCTAGCCTAGTCTCAAAAATCGTCTCGCCTCGGCCTCCCTAAGTGCTGGGATTACAGGCAAAAGCTACCACACTCGTGGCTTTTTAAAACTTCTGGGCATCAGGATTTCCTCACTTTTCAACAACAACATCAAAAAAAAAAAAAAATCAATCAGAGTCCAAAATGCAGTTAAAAAAATGTATACCATTATATTTTGAGAACTTAATATTTTAAGGCATATCTGAGAATAGCACAAGTAATCAATGATGTTTTCCCACAAGTCTTGCGTAATTTCTGCTTACGATTAAATGATACTACAAAATACGTGCACTTGCATTGCATCAATACTTCTTTTAATATCTACTTAAAAACCGTTTGCATGTGTTTTTCTGTTAGCATTCAGAATGCTCCATAGAATCCAATTATGACTTTAGACTTTATGTGGAACTATCAAAATGTCTTTAGTAATTCAACTGATACTTCTAAACTGTAAAACTCTCAAATTGGAGCCACCAATTATAGAAACTATCACATGCTGCCTGTAACAGTATATTGTACATGATTCTCATACAGCCATAACTTATTTTTTCTTATGTATATATTTGCTTTTTAGAAAAGCTAAAGTACACTTTAATTTCAATATTAAGTAGAATCTCTGCATTTTAATGGATAGCTATTAAAAGGTCTAGTTTTTTTTTTTTTAAATTTTATCATTGCAGTCCAAAGCATGGTCTGCTGTCCAGTTGTAGGAAGGCATTCTTCTATTATATTTTTAAAAATAGCTCACTGAGAGAATCAGTAATAATTATGAATCTGGATTATTGATTTCATAACTTTTTCACAAGTACTTGCAAAACATGATCTGATAGATTCAAAGTGCAATTGGCATATTCAATCACTTATAGTTCTTTTAATCCTTTTCGAATAAAACATTAATGACTATTGGATCATGAGTAAGTAGTAGAGGATAGAAGTGTGACGGAAAGAAGGGAATCATTCCAAAAGGAGAGGAGCCAATACAAGGGTGGCTTGTGCAGCCTGCATTTACTTAGCTTGGCCCCTTTGATCAACATTTCATTTCAAAAGTCAATTGATGCTTGAATGATTCAGAAACTAAACTTTCTTCTAAAAAACAAGAAGCAACCTAATGATTGTATTATCTATTAAAGGAGAAGATTCAATATCAGCGGGCTCTAACAGATTGTAGATTTTTCTTCTTCTTCTTTTTTTGCAACTGAAGAATTTAGACATGGCACTAGTTCTCCGAATTTGTCAAATGAAGGACTGAACGGGCCAGCTTAGAGAAAGAAAACTTGATAACTTAGTAAGATAAGGTAAAGAATAAGACACTAATAGCTCATAATTTAATTCACGTTTGCTATTTTATAAGCATAAATGTCTTACTCAATGGATTTAATTATATAAGTTAAAGTAAAACCATAAAATGTAAATTAAAGTCATTCAGTTTATCTGCCTTTCTTACATGAAAAGTGAAATGTAAATATCACATGCAAAGAAAAATAAAAAGATGACAAGAATTTAAATCTTTTATGGAATGGCTTTTTCTATTGAGAAAAGTCTCTGTTATTATTATTACTTAATAGTAATAATTGTTATGATGTTTTAATAAGCATAGTAAAGCTGAAATATTAAAGATATATATGTATTCAAAAGGCCCAAGGGCCAGATAATTATCTTAAAATAAATTTCTTACTAATATGAAAAAATATATGAATGTCTTAATCATAATCCTCCCTTGTAACAGTTAGATTATGTGATCTAGGATCTCTTAGAGAAATTTCTTGGTTTGTGGCATACTCAAGTAACTAGGAAGATGGACTTACCTGAAACCCTGCTGAAGACATAGATTCTTGAATTTCTTTATTGCCTGAGAAGGCATATGCCGAGTGATACACAATTAAATTTTAATTTAAACATGTATATATTACCCAAATACTCTAGTACAAACTGACTTTCAAAACTAAATCAGAGACAAGTGTATGAAATTGCATCGCTGGATAACTGTCTTTTGTTTTTCTTACGTGTCTTCATATTTATATATTATGCCTTTTGTGTGTTCCTAACAATCGATTTCAGTTAACATTATCTTTTAGGATATGCAAGGCTTGGTATTAATAATATTCTCGGGTATTACGTTTTCTGATATTCCCCAAGTTCACAGTGTGACAACTGCGTTCTAAAAAGTTAAAATCTTTTGTATGTGTCATGAGAATAAAATAGAGGAAACTTTTTTCTCTATCTCTAACAATAACCAGCAAACAGGATATTTTAAGTTCTCCAATACATTTCTCTGTGCCATTCTTCAAATCATGAGTTAATCTAAGGGCACTTTAAAATAAATATGAAATTACTAGATGGGAAAACAGAGGCAACAAATTCAAAGTCATTGCTGTGACTTATAAGACCCTACACAAGCAGGCCCTCCTAATTACTGGTCAGACTCTGTTCCTGGTAAAGTTTTTCTTCTTTCTTGTACTTGAACCACCTTGGCCACTGTTTTTTTTTGTTTGTTTGTTTGTTGTTGTTGTTGGTTTTTGCTTGTTTATTTGGTTGGTTGTTGTTTTCTAAACAAACCAGATGTGGTCACAGAATTATATTATTTGTGTGTGCTGTTCCTTCATCCTTCTATAATCTTCCCTTAGAGATCTTCTGGTTTACTCTGTCACTTTATTAAATCTACACAAAAACATGACATCATCACAGAGGCCTTCTTTGCCCATTCTATATAAAACCACAACATCATTATCCCCAAATGTAACATCGCTTACAGCCTTATTTTTTCTTCTTACCGCTTAGTATTATATAACAATAGAAAATCATGTAATTATTGGCTGTTTTATAAAGTTTTCATTCAAATACTTAAAAAAATTATTATTATATATCTTAATCATCACATTTTAAACTCAAAGGCTCTCTAAGTTGTGAACTGTAACATTATTTTATATAAACTATGAAAAATGCTGTCAATTAAGCAATGGCACATCATTGGTGATAGGTGCATTATGATTTTAGAGATAATAAAATGTATGTAAAAATAAACTGAGGATCATTAAAATGAAGTATTCATCATGTTTTTTTTCTGCTTCCCTAGATGGAATGAAAGTTCCTGAGGGCAGAAATATTTTTTACTTTCTTCACCGCTATTCACTTGTATAGTACTTATTATTTCTGTTACATCATAGTAGGTGCTCAATAAATATTTTTGACTTGATGAAAACCTGAATAGATTTTAGTAGTTTTATGTTTGATTGAACTGTCCCTTAGTGATGCACAATAGATGTATATGTCCACATCTTTTATTTCCTTCTGCTTATGCAGCATCACATAAAAACATTAAAAATTAAAAAATAAGTATGTATTTAATTGAGAATATTTACTTGAATTTATAGGAGGCTAAAGCTTCCAATGTGTGTATTTGCTTATGTGTGTGCATACGTGTCTATAGTATGTGATGATTTCAGAAAGCATGATCCTTTGTGATTAATTAGGGTAGATTTGTCCATGTGTGACAAAATAGAATAGTTTAGAAGTAGAAGTATGGTGGGCTGTGCCAGTCTGTTCATGTGCCTCTTGGAATCTAGGACTCAGGTTCTTTCTATCTTCTTGTCCTATTCTGCATGGCTTCTAGGCCATGGTTCATGTCATAGTCTAAGATGATGCTTCTAATGCCAACTCTTTGTTCTGCCATCAGGAAGTAGAAGTACATAGGAGAAGGATATAGTTATTGCCATCTACCTGTACTCTGAAATTGCGCGTGTTCTTTCTTCTTATGTCTTATTGACCAATGATGCCAAGGACCACACATAGCTTTAAGAGAAGATGGAAGATAACAAGCCATGACTTTGGATGGTCAATACTATTAACTATTGTTCAAAAAGAAGGAAATTGATTTTATGAAACAGTTATAATTCTCCACCTTGAAGAGTCTCATGAATTCTTCTTACATTTAGAACAGTCACAGCTTCCCATGAAATACACCTCATAATCCTATGCAATAACCACTTCCAGCTGATAGTCCAAGATTGTTTAATGACATGCTATAGTTCCTAATATTACAGTGACCTATAAATTATATTACAATCTAAAATCTTCTGAACACTGTTATTCCTACCCACCTGGTATAGACAGGATAAATGCAATGAAATGAAAAGTAGATGATAGAAAATAAACAGCAGTCACTGGTCACATGGCTTTTATGAGGCAAGAGTAGGGAAAAAAAAATTTTCTTCCATGACAGATCATTTTCTATAGATTCTATCATCTGAGTTTAGCAATAGCGAGTGCAACCCACTTAATGGTGTTTCATCTTTCAAGGCTGGCTTTCTGTTGGCTCATAGATTGGGCTTGCGGTTTATTTAGAGTATAAGCAATTACAAGCTTTATCAGTCAGAGTTTGTGGTTTTGACAGTATAATTTCCCTTAAAATTTAATAGGTTTCCAGTCAATTTCTTCTGGGATATTCCATGTGCAAGTAATTACAGCCAAATATTTTGATGATACATATTATTTTAAGCTTAAAGATGCTTCTCTTCCTGCCTTTTATTTATCATCCTCATACTTATTATAAACTACTTTAAAATATCTGAAACAATAGCCTTGAGTGGAATAGGTACCGACTTAATTTGATCTTTGCTACAGAGAATAAAATGTGCTTGAAATAGGCTTGAGGGAATAATCTTATCAAGTCCAAGTTTATGTTCCAGAGCAACCATCAATAACGGCTTTGGTTTTGAGTATAAGGGTATCTGTTTCTTCACTTCTCTAAGTCCCCAAATTAATGGACTTTTAATCAATGAAAATTACCCAGATTGTTGTTCTAGGCTGAATGATCATCTTTGTCAACCCTGCTTTTAGACTGGTCAATTTTAGTCTGAGTTTCTTTTTCTTTTTCTTTTTTTTTGAGTTGGAGTCTCACTCTGTCGCCCAGACTGGAGTGCAGTGGCCGTTCCCGGCCACCACAGCCTCGACCTGCTAGGCTCAGGCAATCCCTCCACCTCAGCCTTCCAAGTAGCTGGAACTACAGGCGCGCACTACCATGCCCAGCTAATTTTTGATTTATTGTAGAGATGAGGTCTCGCCCAGTTGCCCAGGCGGGTCTCGAACCCATGGACTCAGGCAATCCACTCACCTCAGCCTCCCAAAGCGAGGGATTACAGGCTGAGCCACCGAGCCCAGTTCTGAGTTTTTTTTTTTCTATTAAACATCTCAAAATATTCAATGAATACACTTTGAAAATTTCCTAACATTTGAAATAATGCTATAGCCTCTTTTAGTACACACCTGCCTTTAAACAAACAGCAGTACATTATTTGTACCAAATATTTTGACACTATAGTAAGTGCTATCACCTTTTAATATCTGATCCTTTCTAGTCAACATAGGACAAATGCCACTAATCCAGTGACACATGCTTAGGTTTTGTTACTTATAGCACTATAATCAAAGTACCAAATTCTGCATTAGTTAAGACTGGGTTTGGCTGAGTGGCAGAATATCCACAATAAAGGTGATTAAAACATAAAATTCTAATAACTAGTCTTGAACTCCTTACAGTGTTACATCTAAGGTCCTTCTATAAAAGGGCAATGAGTAATTTGCTGCCAGTTCCGATTTCCACAAGGTTGTCTCCTGCGTTTTCTAAGGTACTTATAGTTTGAGGTTTTACATTTAGCTCTTTGATCCATTTAGAGTTGATTTCTGTGTATGGTGATAGGTAGGGGTCTTATTTTAATCTTCTGCATGTGTTCAGCCAGTTTTCCCAGCACCATTTACTGTATAGGTTCTCCTCTCCCCAGTGGTTGGTGGTGGAGGCTTTGTCGAAGATGAGTTGGTTGAGTAATTGAGGTTTTGCTTCTGGAATCGCCATCCTGTTCCATTGGTCTATATGCCTGTTCCTGTATCAATACCAGGCTGTTTTGATTACTGTAGTTTTATAATAAAGCTTAAAGTCTGAAAGCGTGATGCTGCCCATTTTGTTTTTTTTTCTTGAGGACTGTTTTGGCTATTCGTCATCATTTATGGTTCCATATGAATTCTTGTATTGTAGTTTCCAGGTCTGAGAAGAATGCTGCTGGTAATTTAATGGGTATTGCATTAAATCTGTAGATTGCCTTGGGGAGGAAAGACATCTTAACAATGTTGATTCTTCCAATCAATGAGCATGGCATATCTTTATATTTGTTTGTATCATCTTTGATTTCCCATGCCATAAGAGGTAAGATAGACAAGTGGGACGTCATCAAACTGACAAGCTTCTGCAAAGCCAAAGAAACCATTGAGAGAGCAGGGAGACAGCCCACAGACTGGGAAAAAATATTTGCCAACTGTATATCTGACAAAGGCCTAACATCTAGGATCTACAAGGAACTCAAATGTGCTGAAAAGAAAAAAAAAAAAAGAACCAGCCCCATTACAAAGTGGGCAAAAGATATGAATAGACACTTTTCAAAAGAAGACATACGAGCAGCCAACATATACATGAAAAAATGCTCAGCCTCACTAGTCATCAAAGAAATGCAAATTAAAACTACACTAGATACCACCTAACTCCAGTCAGGATGACCATCAACAATAACTCAAAAAACAACAGATGCTGGAGAGGATGCAGAAAAAAGGGAACATTTCTACACTGTTGGTGGGAGTGTAAACTAGTACAGCCTCTGTGGAAATCAGTGTGGCAATTCCTAAAACATCTAAAAATTGATCTTCCATATGACCCCGCAATCCTCCTACTGAGAATATAGTCAGAGGAACTCACATCACCCTATGAAAAAGATACCTGAACACACATGTTTATTGTAGCATTATTCACAATAGCAGAAACATGGAACCAACAGTCCTGCCCAGGTAAAGAGGACTGGATTAAAAAAAAGTGATACATATACATGATGGAATATTACACAGCCATAAAGAAGGATAAAATTATGAACTTCACAGTAATCTGAATGACTATAATACTGAGTTTTCTATCACTGAAATAGATAATTGAGTATCACATGTTCTCACTCATAAGTATACTCGAACAACTATCTTAATACTATAAGAAAGGGATTGAGTCCAGTTACTTGGAAGGCTGAGGCGGAAGGATCACCTGAGCCCAGCAGGTCAAGGCTGCGGTGGCCATGAGTGTGCCACTGCACTCCAGCCTGGGCGACTACAGTGAGACTCCAACACACACACACCAAAATAAATAACAAATGAATAAATACAAATAAAAGAAAGGGATTGGCAGTAGTGGGAGTCTGCTGAGGGGAGGGGGGCACACCTCATTAACAAGGGTACCTGCATAATGAACATTTGTATACCTAACCTTCAATTGTACTCCACATATTTCAAATAATTTGGTTTTTTTAAGGGCAATCAAGACTATGGTCTCTAGTGCCATAATACCTGAATTGAAGTCTCACTTAACCACTTAATGTATGCGTGACCCAGGACATACAACTCTGTCTCTGAGTGCTTCAATTTTCTCACCTACACAATTGCAATAATAGATATCTCATAAGGCTATCCTAAGAATTAACAAGTTCATATATAATGAACTCAGCACATTCCAGGCACAGAGTAAACTGCAGATGTATTAGCTTCTGATCAGGTGTTCTATGCAACTATTACCCCAAAACTAGCATCTTAAAATATCAATTATTTATGTTGCTCACTGTTCTTGGATCAGTGATTTGTGCAATTTAAAATAATTTGACTGACTTCTAGGCTAGGTTTGCTCATGGGTCTATAATCAGGTGGTAGGTCTACTGGGTCCAACTTGTTCACCATTACCTCATCTGAGAAACTGAAGTGACTGAACCCTTTACTGATGTGTTCTCACATCCTCTAGCAAGCGAGCATGAGCTTCTTCAAATATCAAGTTTTTAGCAGACAAAACTTTTTCCAAATCTATGCTTGCATTATGTTTGCTACAGTTACATTGGCCAAAGCAAAAAAGTCGGCACATGTTCAAGGAGTCTAGAAAGACAGTAGTTCTTGGTAGAAAGAGTTGTAATGTCACATTGCAAGAGGAGAAGAAAAGTTTACTGCAATTATTATTATTATTATTATTATCATCATCATCATCATTATTATTGCAATTGGCTGATGATTACTGCTATAGGTAATAAGTTTTACCACAAATGGTCTCATTCCTAAATTAGCTAATATCAAAGTTTAGTTTCAACCATTAAATTTTGCGTTCCAACAGTGGGTAGGTAAAAATATGTACTTACCTTAAGAGCAAATGTTGAAAATTTCTTTCTTAGACAGAATTATCCCCCACCCCCAAAGATGTCCACATTTCGATCTCCAGAACCTGTCACAAAGGAGAATGAAGGTTACAAATTAAGTTGCTAATCAGCTGACCTTGATTTAATGAGGTAGTTCTAGATTATCCAGATGTGTAAAATGCAATCATAAGTCTTTATAAGTAAAACCGGGAGTCAAAAAGGTCAATATCAGAGTTAGAGAGAGATTTAAAGACAGTATGCTGCTGGCTTTGAAGATGAAGAAAAAGGCCATAAATTAAGGAATGCAGAAGACTTCTACAAGCTGAGAAAGGCAAGGGAACAGATTATCTCCTGGAAACTTAAAAATAGCTAGTTCTGTTATGTTTTAATTTTTAACCCAGTGACACCCATTTCAGGCTTGTGACCCCCAGAATTATAAGATAATCAATTTCGGTTCTTTTAAGACACATTTTTTATAATTTGTTATGATAGCCATAGTTGCAAATTCTAATTTCAATTTATGATTGGTCAAAACTTAATATCATGGCCAAGTATAACTGCAAGGGAAGTTGAGAAATATAGGATACTTTTCTGGGTGGCCAAGTTCTTAGTTAACTTTGCAAATTTTATTTCTATGGAAGAAACAGAGAAAATATACTGGTGGAAAATCAGTCATCTTGGCCATAGTAAACTTACTGGTCACATCAATGCAGAGCTCATGTAATTATCAGGCATTTAAAAAATATTCTTCTGGCCAGGCTTGGTGGCTCAAGTCTGTAATCCCAGCACTTTGGGAGGCCAAGGCAAGAGGATTGCCTGAGCCTGAGGGTTCGAGACAAGCCTGGGCAACATGATGAGACCTCGTCTCTACAATAAATCAAAAAATAAGTCGGATGTGGTGGCGCGCACCTGTAGTTCTGGCCACTTGGAAGGCTGAGGCGGAAGTATTGACAGTGTCCAGCAGGTCAACGCTGGGGTGGCTGTGAGTGTGCCACTGCTCTCCAGCCTGGGTGACAGAGTGAGACTCTGACTCAAAAAAAAAAAATTCTTCCATCAGTGAGAACCTGATTTCCAGTTTAAAATGACGGGACAAAGAGAGACAGAAAAAAGAACCCAAAAATCTATCTTTTAGGCTAATGATAAATATGTGCAAAAATAAACATCTATTCAGAAGTTTTAAATGAGTTAGTATATGTAAATGCCAAATAACAACACTCGATACATAAATCAGTACTATCTTTGTGGCGGTTACTATAATTCTGCAACAATACACACCTAATCTGTTTCCATCAGTTTAACTGCTTTTATTATCAAGGAGTTTGTTTTCCATAAATTTTCAACTGGAGAAAAATGTTTCTGATGCTAATTTTTTAAACCAGCAATTTTACCTCTCTTTAGAAAGTTCAGAGTTTTGCTCCATTTTGCTCTGACAGCTTTGATTTTATTCAGCTTTATCTTTGCAGTTACTGATGTTCATTACAACAAGGCAAGCATTCTTCCTGTGATACTAATTGGCAATAATCAAGGATAAATAATGTATAGACCCACAGCAAGTGGGGAAATAAAAGACATAATTAAGGACAAATTAAATAAAGTAATGATAGGAAAATTAATGGTGAAGCATCTGTAAAACTCCTTTTAGGAAACTCAAAAATCAGTTGTTTTGCATTTGCATATGCCTGTTCTATACTGAACTCCAATCAGAAAAACACATTGTATTTTTTAGAGATCCTATTTTGTTCTAAACATCATGCTAAGTATTGCAGGTAAAATGATAGTACTAAAGAATATTTACTATGTATGCAGTTCTCATAATTAATATTTACACTAAACTATCGCTGTTAGTAAGAACTACAATCAAAAACACTATTATAAATGTTATTATTCTGCATTTATAAATGCAATCATCGAGGATTAAGGAGATCTCTATTTGTACCATCACACACCTATCAAGTCAAACTGGAATTAGTACCCACATTTTTTTCTGAATACTAAGTCTATGCTCTTCCACTCATGCTTATGAACTGAAGTTCTTCTAAGCTTCTTGGAGAAACAAGGATAATTTCCAGGCTTTCCCTTGCTTCTCTGCTCCACCCCTTTTGCAAGCCCAAGGAGAACAAAACAATTGGGCTTTAGAGTTCGAGTACATTTTTTTAGTATTCAATGCTTTCATTGGGTGTCACGTTATAAGAAATAAAATCAAGCACCTGAGTGTATGTTTTTTTAACATACAGCAGATTTATTAAAATATAATTTACATACCATAAAATTCAACCCTTTAGGGTTTTTTTATTCAGCTTACACATAAAGTTGTACAACCATCACCTCTACCTAATTTTAAATATTTCACACTCCAAAAAGAAATTCCATATGCAATAGCATTCACTTCTGGTTATCCTTTTTCCTCATGCCTCTAGAAGCCACTGATTTACTTTCTGTCTCTAAAGAGTTTCCTATTCAGGATATTTTATAGAAATGGAATCATAAATGATGTGTTCTTTTGTGACTAGCTTCTTTCACTTAGCTTAATGTTTTCATGGACATTCATGTTGTAGCATGTAGGCTTTATTTTTATTGCTGGATATTATTCCATTGTATCATCTTTTATTTATTCAATTTCCAACTGGTGGACATTTGGGTAGTTCCTATACTTTGGCTACTATAACTAATGTTGTTATGAATATTTGCATACAAAATTTTGTGAGTAAATAATTCATTTATCTTGGATATATACTTGGAAGTAAAGCTGATATTTCAAATAAACATTCTATGTTTAACCTTTTGAGGAACTCCAAACTGTTTTTTCCAAAGTAACTGTACCATTTTACCTTCTCATTTTGTGAATTCCAGTTTTTCCCTATTCTTATCAACACTTGTTACTGTCTGCTTTTTTAAGTTATATACATTCTAGTGGTTATGAAGTGATATCTTATTATGATTTTGATTTGCATTTTCCGAGTGGCCAATGATGTTGAGCATATTTTATGTACTTAATAGTTATTCATGTATCTTTCTGGAGAAATGTCTATTCAAATCCTAGCCCATTTTAAAATTGGAATAATTGTCCTTTTATTTCTGAATTGTAGGCTCGACAGTCTCAACCTGCTGGGCTCCGGCGATCCCTCCGCCCCAGCCTTCCAAGTAGCTACAACTACAGGCGCTCGCTACAACGCCCGGCTAATTTTTTGATTTATTGTAGAGATGAGGTCTCGCCAAGTTGCCTAGGCTGGTCTCGAACCCACGGGCTCAGGCAATTTACTCTCCTCAGCCTCCCAAAGCGAGGGATTACAGGCTGAGTCACCGAGCCCGGCCTCTGTTTATATTTTATAGATATAAGTTCTTTACCAAATGAATGATTTACTAGCATTCTATGGATATCTTTTTCACTTTCTTGATGGTGTCGTTTAAAGCACAAAAATATTTTTAATTTTAGCTCAATTTACTTAGTTTTTTTCTCTTGCTTCAGATTTTGGTATTGCTTCTATGATTTCTTCTAACAATGTTATAATTTTAATTTCTCTTACATTTAAGTCTATGATCCACTTTAAATTTTTTCTAGCTTCATTAAGGTATAATTGACAAATAAAATTATGTAAGTTAAGGTGTATAACTTGATGATTCATATACATATATTAATATATAATGAAATGGTTACCACAATCCAGCTAGTCAGCATATCTTCTATCTCTTCTAGTTGTGTGTGTGTGTGTGTGTGTGTGTGTGTGTGTGTGTGGTGAGGACATTTAATATTTGCTTTCTTAGCAAATTTCAACTACCCAATACACTATTGTTACCATTATTATTCGCTTTAAATTAACTTTTGTATATGCTATGGTATTGGTATCCAACTTCATTCTTTCGCATGTGGTTATCTAGTTGTCCAGGACTGTTTTTGAATGTATAATAATTTTTCTATAACTTATTTATCTTCCTTCATGAGACTAAGATATTTCCTTAGAATAGCCATTTTCCTCTTCTTCCTGCTCAGAAACAAAAAATAAATTAAAAATATGAGATGGGGAATTCAGTTTGACCTTAGGTGTTATATCAATTTAATTGTATCAACTGAATCTTCTTAACAGTGGATATGTTCTACATTCTTCTGTAATAAATGTAGTGACTTGAGACTTAGTTTGGGTTTGATTGTATGCTTTGTTTCTAAGTCAATTAAGCTAGTTAGAAGTAGGTACAGTCCGTTTTTGTACAGTTTGGTGTGAAGTCGCAACCACCAAGAAAAATTCATATCCTCCACTTGCTCCCTCTGTGTATATTTTTATCAAGAAACTTACAGGGGTGGGCATGCATAAATTTCCAAAGGAAGGATTTAGGCATTATTGGATTCTATAGCAAAATGATATTTTAATATTTTTTTCATCTAATTCCAATTGTCTGCTTATGTGGAAATATACATTTTGTTATGAAAATAAACAAGTATACATGAATGTGTGATGACAAACAAATGTGGCTCAATTATATAATCTGTTAATGCAATAGGTTACCATAAAGCACTACTTTCATATTACAAACAGTAGGAATTATATGAAGAACATTAGTGTGAGCCAATGAGCACTCTAGTTGCTTACCCATATTGGACACAATGTAAACTTTGGTGCAAATATAGTGTGAGATTTGTGAAAGCACACTCTTTCTGATGTAAGACAGACCTAAATTTGATGATTGACTCTTCTCCTAACTATTTGAATGACTAAGATTTGTTATAAAATCTCTGTGACCAAATTTCCTTCCCAGTTAATTAAAACATAATGCTTATATTTTTTATTTTTATTATTATTATTATTTTTTGATTTGGCATCTCACTCCATCGCCCAGACTGGAGTGCAGTGGCTGCTCCCGGCCACCGCAGCCTCGACCTGCTGGGCTCCGGCGATCCTTCTGCCTCAGCCTTCCGAGTAGCCGGAACTACAGGCGTGCGCTACCACGCCCGGCTAATTTTTTTGATTTAGTGTAGAGATGAGGTTTCGCCTGCCCAGGCGGGTCTC
>CAUYQG010156438.1:0-23196 GCA_963574415.1 Tarsius wallacei
GAAATACTAGGCAGCCGTAGAAAGGAACGAAATCGTGTCCTTTGCAGCAACGTCCATGCAGCTGGATGCAACTATTCTAAGTATATATTATTCTAAGTATAGTAACACAGAAAACTGAATACTGCATGTTCTCATAAGTGGGACTTAAATGCTAGGTATACATGGACATAAGGATGGGAATAACAGACAATGGGGACTACTAAAGGGAGGAGGGAGGAAGGGAGGAAAGTAAGAGTTACACAACCCACTAGATACCATGCTCACCATTTGAGTGATGGGCTCAAGAGAAGCCCAAACTTCACTGTCATGCAACATACCACGTAACAAACCTGCACATGTACCCCGTGAATCTAAATAAAATAAAATTTTAAAAAAGAGGAGAGAGACCGGACTTGGTGGCTCAGCCTGTAATCTCAGCACCTTGGGAGGCAGAGGTGAGGGGATTGCCCGAGCCCACGGGTTCAAGACCTGCCCAGGCAACTTGGTGAGACCTCGTCTCAACAACAAATAAATAAAGAGAGTCATTTCCACTCATGTACTCTTGAAATTTGGCCACTATGTCATGACAGGACCAAGTCAAAAAGCCTCTTCCTTGTGAAGGAGAAGCAGGAAGCTCCAGTCAACAGCCAGCATCCACGAGCAGCCACGTGAGCGATCCACTTTGCAGATTCCAACCCAGGTGGACCTCAGGCGACTCTAGTGCCAGTCAACAGCATGTAGAGGACTTCCCAGTGGAGTCCAGTCAACATGCCATCTTGAGACATGATTAAATGGTTGCTGTTTCGAGTCACTAAGCCATCAGCTATGCTTGTTTTGTAAAAACAGGTAACTGAAACAGCATGTACAGGTTGGCCTTTCATCTTTCAGTGGTACCGATTAGGAAGAAATCCATATAAATGATGTTAGCTACAAGACATTCAAGTAGCAAAGTCCATGTGTCACTATAAAACCAAATAATTTGATTTGTTGTCTTATGTAAATGAAAAGCCATTTCAACCATACATTAAGATTGATGACTGGAGAATACGCAAATTAATCCTAAACATGCCACTTTGAATCTTTTCCAATATTTAAAACATGTGCCTTGTGGAAGCAAATATTTGCTGTGGCAGGAAGCCATACATTCAGTTCTTCTAAGAGCTGAACTGAGTCATAAAAACAAAATCTAAAATTAAAAATATCTAGGACACAAGCCTGTTTATAACACTTTGTTCTGGAATTTCAATCTGCAAGGCTCCATTCTTTTTCACTCGACTTGTCATGGTAGTATTGCAATAAAAGCTTCTTTGGAGCACACAATTCCTGGAACACAAATCAAGATTGGCACATAGAAGTTTCTTGTTGAAGGAAATAAAGATTGATATATTCTAAACTGATCTTAAAGTGGATTTAAGGAATCAAAAATCAATATATTTTAAGGAATTAAAGATAAATTCTAAGCCGGGCTCGGTGGCTCAGCCTGTCATCCCGCGCTTTGGGAGGCTGAAGTGAGTGGATTGCCTGAGCCCCGGGTTCGAGACCCGCCTGGGCAACTTGGCAAGACCTCATCTCTACATTAAATCAAAAAATCAGCCGGGCATGGTAGTGCGTGCCTGTAATTCCGGCTATTCGGAAGGCTGAGGCAGAAGGATCGCCGGAGCCCAGCAGGTTGAGGTGACAGAGTGAGACTCCAACTCAAAAAAAAAAAAACAAAGATAAATTCTAAGTTCATTTTAATGGTAAATGTCTAAGGAATCAAAGATCAATTAATCATTAACTAGACTCTTTTCAATTAAATGAAACAGAACCAATCAAAACTATACTAACAAAATTTCTATGTCCAAAATCAGCTTATTCCTCATCTAGGATATTAGATTAGGAGTCCCAGACCTGCAATTTATTGAAAATGAAGCCAGACTACAGATGTGAAAAGATATATAGAAGACTGTAGATCGGTAATTTAGAAAAGAGAACATCATTGTTTCCTGTAATTTTACCTTTAATATGCTTCTATTAAGCAACTAATCAAAATTACTTTACATTGCATGACAATACAGAAATTGTTAAGATATCTAAAACAAGTTAAATGACAAAGAAAAAGCAACCTTGGAAAACAAAATCTATCATAGTTAGTTATCATCATCAAATGTGGATAGTCAACTATTAACACAATTTTTTCACTATCTGTTTATTAAACCCACATACTTTGAGCCATAATATGCAGTGAGGATCAGACATGAAAAAGACAGATTATCGGATTAAACCAGCTCAATATTGCATAACATTGCCCTGGCCTGCGTGGCTGCCTTGAGGGTCCCCAGAGAGAGCAGCAAGAGATTAAGACACAAAGACAGAAAGAAAAGAAGAGGCCAGGGGAGACACTTTCCTCTGATGGAGGAGAAGTGGCACAGAACTAGCTTAGCATGTTTCTTTTATAGTCAAGCACAAAGTTGGAAGGGATTCAAGGTCTGTGAGGGAGCTATAACAGAACTTTGTTGTAAGCTCAAGGCGAGCTGTTCCACAGTTATCTTGTTACAGCTAAGGCTTTATCTGTACTATGTGCACCTGGATGTGTGGGCATCTGAGACGCCGTTCAGTGTAGCAGGTTGCATGCCTTGCCTTTGGCTAGGTTGCAGAGCTACCAAGCGAGACCTTGCCTTCGCTTGGGGCCTTGACTCAAGGCCTGCTATAATGACAGCACTCGTCTACTCCCCGCATCTCGTCCGCTCCAGACATAGCATGATGGGGGGGGGGCAGTTCTCAGAGAAGGTGGATAATTCTTCACAGAGGAATAATTGTTTTTGTTTGGTCTTATTCTTAAAGGACAGGTACTTTAGTCTGGAAAAACAAGGACATTTGGGGGAAAAGAGAAAATCACAAAGAAAATCACCTTGGAGCAATGTGAAAGACGAATTTGATAGAGAATGGACTTGAAATAGTGGGGTAGGTAGGGGGAAAGACAGAGAAGCAGAGGAGAGATGGGGAGAGAAAAAGAAAGAGATGGAGACAAAGGGGGAAGAGGGGAGAGAGAGAGAGAGAGAGAGAGAGAGAGAGAGAAATGTAGGCTTTTAAAACACTAACTAATGAAATCCTTGTAAGAATGACTTTTAATCAATAAATTATCTACTGCAGACCATTCTTTTCCTAGCTAATATTATGCTGTATATAAAACCAAAAGATTCAAAAACAAGAGGTTATTCTTAAGGCTTGCCAAAACAAAGCTGAATAATTTAGCTAAAACCACAAAGTTAGGTTAGCTCAACTGCCAAAATAGCAACTTCAAAAAATAATAATGATAATAAAATAAAGAAACTTCACATTTCAGAAGGTAAAAAATATATATAACCTAGAATTTATAATTGAATAACAAAAGCAAATTAATAATATTTATATGGTCTAATATAATATTACAATAATATTGTATTAAAAATATAATAATACTATATTACAAATACAATATTACAAATACAATATTACAAATATAATACTGAATGACAATTGTAAATTAGTATTACAAATTGTCGTATATTAAGAATGCAACAGTACAAAAGCCACAGTTATAAATCTTGGACTCTACCAACCCATTTCCTTTTGCAAGTCCTATAAATTAAAGCATTACAGCAGAATAAAAATCATGTTGTTTCCCTTATAGATGCTACAAGATAAACTTTAGACTTTTAAAGTAATAGTTACAATACAGTTTGAAAACCTAATAACACGTGAAGACAACTTTGCCCAAGATAAACAAAACAAAAGAGGAGGCAGAAATAGAACATGTGAGTTTGGGGGGGGGAGTATGTTTGTTTGTTTTTTGAGTTGGAGTCTCACTCCATCTCCCAAGCCGGAGTGCCGTGGCAGGCTCACGGCCACTGCAACCTCGACCTGCTGGGCTCAGGTAATCCTTCTACCTCAGCCTTCCAAGTATCTGGAACTACAGGTGTGCCCTACCATGCCCGGCTAATTTTTTGATTTATTGTAGAGATGAGGTCTCACCAAATTGCCCGGGTTATTCTCAAACCCGTGGGCTCAGGCAATCCCCTCACCTTGGCCTCCCAAAGTGCTGGGATTTCAGGCTTGAGCCATGGCACCCAGCCTTTTTGTTTTTTTAGTGTTCAAGAATTAAATCAGGAATCTGAGAATATCCTTCCCGATGTGTTCTAAGTGTTGGTGGATTGCCTCATCGCATGATATTTCACACAGCAAAACTGTTCAGTTAACACAATTCTTCACTTATTTTTATGCTTTTGAAAGTGCAAGATAACTTCATATAGCATAAATTATAAAGTCATAGTGAATATGTACCACATTTTTTTAATCCAGTCCTCTTTTGATGGACAGCATGGTTGGTTCCAGGTTCTTGCTATTGTGAACAATGCTGCGATAAACATACGTGCGCGAGTATCTTTTTTATAGAGTGATTTGAGTTCTTCAGGGCACATTCCCAGTAGGGGGATTATGGGGTCATATGGGAAGTTGATATTTAGAGCTTTTAGGAATCATCACACTGCTTTCCACAGAGGTTGCACTAGTTTACACTCCCACCAACAGTGTAGCAGTGTTCCCTTTTCACTACATCCTCTCCAGCATCTGTTATTTTTTGTTATTGATAATTGCCATTCTGACTGGAATTAGGTGATATCTCAGTGTAGTTTTAATTTGCATCTCCTTGATAATTAGTGAGGTTGAACATTTCTTCATGTGTCTGTTGGCTGCTCGGATGTCTTCTTTTGTGAAATGTCTGTTCATATCTTTTGCCCACTTTGTAATGCGGTCGTTTGTTTTTACTTTTCAGCACCTTTGAGTTCCTTGTAGATCCAAGATGTTAGACCTTTGTCAGACCTGGAGTTGGCAAATACTTTTCCCAGTCTGTGGGCTATCTCCCTGCTCTCTTGATGGTTTCTTTGGCTTTCCAGAAGCTTGTCAGTTTAATGAGGTCCCACTTGTCTATCTTATCTCTTATGGCCCATGCATTTTGGGTTTTGTTCAGGAATTGGATGCCATTTCCAATCTCCATAAGGGTGTGTCCTGCATTTTCTAAGGTTCTTATGGTTTGAGGTTTTACATTTAGGTCTCTGATCCATTTTAATTTTTGTGTATGAGGATAGATAGGTATTGGTAAAAGTTTACTAACAGAAAAGAAATACAAATCATCCTAAATATGAAATTGAATTTTTTAAGTATATAATTTAAAGATGTCGGGTATAATTCAGGATCAGGTACATAAATCTTGTTTGAGTCTTTTGCATGTGGTCAGTCAGTTTTCCCAGCGCCATTTACTGAATAGGTTCTCCTCTCTCCAGTGGTAGGTGGTGGGGACTTTGTCAAAGATGAGTTCATTGAGAAATTGAGGTTTTGCTTCTGGAATCTCTATCCTGTTCCGTTAATTTGTATGCTTGTTCTTGTACCAATACCAGGCTGTTTTGGTTATTGTAGCCTTATAATTAAAGTTTAAGGTCTGCGAGTGTGATACCTCCTGCTTTGGTTCTTTTGCTGAGGATTGTTTCAGCTATTCATGGCCATTTATGTTTCCCTATGAATTTCTGGGCTGTCATTTCCAGGTCTGAGAAGAATGATGTTGGTAATTTAATGGGTATTGCTTTGAATCTGTAGATTGCCTTGGGTAGGATGGACATCTTCACAATGAAACATTTTTAAAAGACAATTTTATGTTTAAAAGAAACTTTTGTTGAAGATTTTGAGAATAATTCCATCACATCTAATTTAATACAGATGGATTAAAGGAGGTAATGGTAGCAGAGGAAAATTTGGTTGTGCAAAAATCCATGCAGTGGAACCACATTTTCCAATGAAATACAATTCTTCAATAGTATTATAGGATTATATTTCCCAATATTTGTTTGTTTTTTCTATTGACATTTAAGAGGAAAAAAGATTATGTAGTTATTTTATAGCTTTAAATTTATCATGTAACTTTATATTCCAGCTTTTAAAAATAATTTAGAACCTTTTATTTTGTCAGCACTGGAAAAATTTAAATTACACTAAGTAGTCTCTTGAAGTTTATTGTTTCTTCTTTACTATGTATTTATGTTTGCTTACTTTGTCTAAAACAATATAGTCCTAGTATTCATTATTGTGAAACTCTGACAATTTTTTTTTGGTTCAGGAATAGTTTATCAAGTTATATATATATATATATTTTTTTTCTTTTTTTTTTTAATCCGTCAATTCAGAGTATCTGCCTCTTCTGTGGTCAGTTTTGGCAAATTTAGCAAATAAAGTTTCCAAAAATATTTTTTCCTCTAGTTTATTTAAATTTATTTGTACAGATTTAAGAAATATAAGATTTTGAAATACAGATGTGTTATGTATATTTTTAAATTATTTTAATGAATATTTTCTCCTAAAAATTTTAAGCTAGCTCTTTTAGGTGGCACTCTTCAAAATAATCACCCTCTTTCGTGATCTTTCAGATGTAGTGCTTATAACTGCCCTGTTATTAGTAGCATAAAGGGCAATACATTACACTATACCTTTGTGGTTTACTGTACCCTATCCATACTTAATATGCAATCCTTTATTAATTCCTTATTGAATTCTCCTAAATTGAATATATCTTCTATTTCTGGCTAGAATTCGCTAGTCTACATGGCAACTTTTGCCAGACATATGACTTTATTGACACTGTCGTGTTACATAATTTTCTCTTCTGTTAACAATAATATCACAATTTTTTAGTTTGATTTTTATCTTTAAAAACATTCACATTGTTTTACTTGTTAATTCTATTTTGGATTTATAGTAATCAATAGAAAAGGATAACTGCCATTTTCTTCCAGATTTAATTTTGCATGAATCTTTTTTTTTTTTTTTTGAGTTGGAGTCTCACTCCGTCACCCAGACTGGAGTGCAGTGGCACACTCCTGGCCACCGCAGCCTCGACCTGCTGGGCTCCGGCGATCCTTCCGCCTCAGCCTTCCAAGTAGCTGGAACTACAGGCGCGTGCAACCACGCCCGGCTAATTTTTTGATTTATTGCAGAGATGAGGTCTCACCAAGTTGCCCAGGCGGGTCTCGAACCCGCGGGCTCAGGCAATCCACTCACCTCAGCCTCCCAAAGCGCGGGATTACAGTCTGAGCCACCGAGCCAGCGTTGCATGAATCTTTAGTGATTGTGTGAAGGATCTATACTTCTGATGCAGTGGTGATTTCATATACAATGTTAGAATTATTTTTCCGTTCAATTTTTCACGTATATAGCTTTTCTTTGTTCTTGCGTATTGCTTACTCAAGTGTTTTGCAAAATTCTTTCTCCATTATAAATATTCTGGCAAGGTTGAGGCTTGACTCCCAGCTGCTTGGTCAAGTTCCCATGTCAAAAAGGTACTCATCCACTGAGGGCTGTGCAACACATTCGGAGCTTCTCCAGTGTTTGTAAAGGTGCTGGACTTTATTGACAGATGATACAAAATACTGAAATCCTCAAAATCAACTTTATCACGTAATTTATTGTGTCTGATACCGTGGACATTATTTAAAGTGAAGCACACCTGCTGTAAAATGTCACTCTATCCATAATATTTTTATTTTCTTTAAATAATTTATTTGCATTTATTTGTGGCGTGCTATTGTAATCTATTTGGACAAGGGCTTATATTGATATACTACAGTTATCATTAACATTTTGTTTGTTCCATTATCCTTATCATGTTCAATTACTCTTCAGCCTCTTTTTCTTAAGCAATGTTCACTCAATTCATATTTTATATATTTACATGTATATGAAAATGTACATAGATATACTTGCATGTAAACCTCATTTTTGCAATTTTAATTCAAATTATACTTTGAGATTTATACCTATTAGAAAATTTACTATGTTTTTCTATTTTCTTAGTGAAATTTGTCCTTAGAGATACATTTTTGTATTCCTCCATATTCTGCTACTACAAGTGGAGACACAAGAACACACTTTAAAAATATACCTTTCTGAATTCATATGAGAAAGTTAATTGGGAATATATACCAAGGAGTAATATATTCATTTTCATTATGTACTTTCAAGATGTTCTCCAAAATGGCCTTATACCTCTACACTTATTCAGTATTTTCAATGATAAACTTATAAATTACTTGCAAGTAAACATCACTATGATGTTTGTGATATGAATCCATATAGTGAAATGGAGCTGAAATTCATTAATTACAACTTTTGTATAATACTTCATTAATAGAACATATCACAACTTATTTATTATAGCTGTTGAGAGGAATTTTGAGTCTTTATGTTTTGAGTATTATAATAGTTGTCAGTGAAGATGTACAAATTTCATATCAGATGCACAACCATATGCATAATTGCTGGGTCATAACACATGCATATAAAAAATCAGAGTGCTCCAGTTGATCTAAATCCTTTCCAGCAATATTTCCCATTTTTTCCATATCATTTATTCCGGTATAGTGATGCTTTATTATTATTTTGTTTTTCATCATTTAACTGCATATTTAAGTACACTCAATATATTTTCACCTTTTTATTTAGATATTTCATTTTGGAAAACTAACAAGTGTCTATTTTGGCTTTTATTAGTGGCCTTTCATTTCTATTAACTTACAGGAATATTTATATTTTCTGAAAATATTAATATATCCATTAGACATGCATTTTCCCACTCTATGGGCTACTGTTTCTTTCCCTCTTAGTGTCTTCTGATGAATAGTAGTTCTTAATTTTAATATGAGCTGTTGTATCATTTTTCTTTTACACTTAGTACAATGTATATCCTTTTTAAAAAGGAAACCCTTATAAGTTCATTAAAATATTCGCCTACATTTCCCTCAAAAATACTAATCAATTTACATTTTTAATTTATATCTGAAATCCATCTGAAATTCAATTTACGTATGGCATAAAGAAAAGAGTCATATATATATTTTATCATATAATATTTAAATGATCCAGCACTGTTTATCAAAAAGATCAAATTTTCTCTACTTCTTCACTCTTACCTTTGTCATATATCAAATGATCCTTTAGGTGTGGTTATGTTTCTGAATCTTCTTTTCTATTATCCTAGTTACCTCTTTGACAAAATCTTATATAACTTTTACTAAACTTATTAGGAAATTCTAGATGTTTCTTAATGTTGTAAAGGCCATCACTTTTACACTATAATTTTATTTTTTGTTCCTAGTGTATTAAGTATAATTGATTTTGTTTATATTACTTTGTATTAAGAAACATCTGTGGATTAACCTATTGATTCTAATAGTTCATTTTTCAGCACTTACAGGAATATTGTTGAATTAATGTTATCTGGGAGTATTAATAGGAATATCCTTAGTTTTTTTTGTTCCCCCCAACACTTATGCCTATTTTTCTCAACTTATTACACTGGCTAGGGCCTTCTATGTAATCATCAATTAAAATAGTAAAGATTGGTGTTGTTACCATTTTCCTGAACTGAAGGATTTTTTTTCAATATATTACCATTAACTACAATAACAGTAGTACTTTTACAGATAGTCTCGTAGGTGAATTTTGTAGATTATCTGGCATTTTCTTGTTGCTAAAGTAGCAGTGACACTATTTCCAGCTTTCGATATAGCCCAGATAAAAACCAAGATGACAGTTTAAAAACACAAATGCATTTTTTATACATCTAAACTGTCATTTTAATTTCTCATTTTAAATAATTGCTGTTAAATTATTGAGACTGAGTATATTGTTAACCGTAATAAAAGTAAATCTGCTACTTGCTAGCTATGGATCTCAGCAAATTATGTATATATTCTGTGATCTTAATTTTTAATACTATGAAGTAGAGGAATAAAAATCACTATATCCCTTATAACTATTTAAATGATTAAATAAAATGACTTTAAAAGTATTAAAGTTGTAAAACATTCTAACGTGTTACTTCTTTTTATTATTGATAATATAGCAAGCCAGGTGTGGAGGGTGAATCAAGCTTGGTAATCCCAGTACTTTGGCAGACGGAGGTGAGAGGATTGCCTGAGCTCAGGGATTCAAGACGAGCCTGAGCAACCTGGAGAGACCTCTCTATAAATAAGTAAATAAAAAAATTAGCCTGGCATGGTGGCACATGCCTGTGGTTTTGGCTACTTGGAAGACTGAGTAGGAAGGATCACCTGAGCTCAGCAGGTCGAGGTTGTGGTGGCTATAAGTGTGCCACTGCACTCCAACCTGTGTGACAGAGTGAGACTCCAACTTAAAGCAAAAAAAAAAAAAGAAAAGAAAAGAAAATATAGCATATAACAATTATTGCCAAGAAAATTTATATAGCTCAGAATCAATTCATAATTTACCCTTTTTTCTTTTCTTTTATTTTATTTTAAAGATGTGGGATACAATTCAGGGTTAAGTATACAAATGTTCATTATGCAGGTACCCTTGTTAATGAGGTGTAAACCTCCTTCCCCAGGCAGATTCACACTACTGCCAATCATTCTCTCGTAGTATTACCATAATTGTTCACAGTCTGTTTATGAGTGAGAACATGTGATACTCAGTTCTTTGTTTCTGTGAAAGATCACTCAGTATTATAGACTGTAAGTCCATCCAGGTTGCTGTGAAGTTCATGATTGTGTTCTTTATGACTGTGTAATATTCCATTGTGTATATGTACACTTTTTTTTATTCAGTCCTCTTTTGATGGGCAGTACGGATGATTCCATGTTCTTGCTACTGTGAACAATGTTACGATAAACATATGTGTGCAAGTATCTTTTTTATAGAGTGATTTGAGTTCTTCCAGGTATATTCCCAGTAAAGGGATTGCAGGGTCGTATGGAAGGTCGATTTTTCATAATTTACTCTTAGTCATATAAATTGTATATATGTTGATATAAGTTTTAGAAAAATAATATTAAGTTCAAAATATAGTAAACATGAAAATATTACTATAAGATTGGTTGCTAAATATTAAAGGGAAAGTCTTTTCCTTAGTTTAATAACTTCTATGAAAAATTTACATTTTGCAGAATATTCTATAAATTTTCCAAAATTATGTTTATTATTAATCTTGTAACTTTGTAATGTTTAATATTAGCAGATATTCTGGTATTACAGATAGTATCTAACAAGTATATTATGGCATAAGTTAGTTTTGTTCTAATTAGCATTAAAATATCTTTCACCTGGCTAGGTTATATATTGACTTCTATATAAATGTATATATTTAGAAAATGCAAACTAGAATCTGCTTTTGTCAAATTTTGTAATTAAATTTTTATTTTGCAGATAATTCCTTATGTGCATAAGACAGAATCTTGGGATATTTAAACTCTTGGGACACAGTTGAACATTCTTTTGCCAACATTTCATCCTAGATATATTTCTTATAACAGCAGAAATAATATTAATGTATTGAACCTGTCATCATTTCAAAGTCTTCTAAAATTATCAAGTAGACTCAGTTCTCTTAAGCATATAAACTTACATTTGACTCTCAAAATTTATGAAATTCACATTAACTTTTTATGCTCATAACTCTATGTTGATAAATTTGTACTTAAACTGAAAAATATGCTTATTAAATGACTCAAAAGTCTTCTGAATCCCAGTTAGGAAAATTCTCAATAACTGTGCTCATTATTTGAATGAGAGATTCTCAGGGCACTTGTTAAGTGCCTGGGTGGACCATTGTTGGTGATGAATTATCAGAAATGTATCTTTAAAGGGCAAAACACAATTTTATTTTAAGAAGTTTGATAATAAGTGCCCTTTTGAATATACTGTTTCTTGCCAAGAATGTACAATGCCTATTGTTTCTTTAGATATCTTTATTGGGATAGTTAAAGGGAGATTTGTTTGAACTGTGGTTTCTCAAATGTAGTGTCTATTTTTTTTTATGGGTGTTTTATTTTTATTTTTGTGCAGTGTATAAGACTATCTAAAATTAATGAGATATTCATCAATTTATTATTCTCATATTTTAGTGCTCAAATTGCTCTGCCCTTAGCTCTAAGAAATTTTGGGCACAAAAATTTTGTCCTCACTGTATATTCACTTACCTTCAAAAGAAATGATTGTTATGATTAGATTACTATGACTCAGAAATCAATACATATTAATGATGCACATTCTATGTGACAGGCACCAGGGCTCCTAGCACAGAGTTCAAGATCTGACAAACAGATACTGGTGTGGGAATACTCACTCATGTAGTCAAACAAGACAGCACTCAACTAACTAGTAAGTGGAGATTGTTTTGTCTACATGGTATACATTTAGAAATGTAGCCTCTTTCTAAATCTATCATTCATCAGTTTTGAGAAATGTCAAATTACAGTAGACAACAAAGCCACAATTAAATGGTCAGCCAAAAACTGTAAGAAGCAATAAAGTTTTGTATATTTTAGAGTTAATGATACTATATTAATTAAAAAAAACTGTTATTACATCTAAAAATTCTAGAAGAACAATAAGGAATGTAGGAGATGGGAGTGCTCAATGCTTCATCTTTCAAAGTGGAGAGCTTTATGTGTCCTTACAATGAGGTACAGACAGAAGTTCTTTAGAACAAAGCTGGGGTGTGGGGACAGGTGGGACATGTTGGATATTAAAAATATCACTCTTAATTGTTTAATTTTTAAAACCATGTATGAATATGTTTCTCTCTAACACTCACACACACACATACACACACACACACACACACACACACATTCAAAAATTCTAGCTGTTAAAAAAATAAAAATAAAAAACAGCTGGTCACTTCAAAAAAAAAGAGGAAGCAATAGCTAAGAGATTTTTGGTTGTTTGTTTGTTTTTTTGATAAAACAAAGTATAGGTAGAGTAAGGAAGGGGAGGACATCAGAAACTGATATGAAAGAGAAGAAATAATAGCATAACGTGTAGAAAAGTGTTGAGAATGTACATTTGATTAATATGATTTAATAGAAAAGACTGAGTAGTCAATTTTTTTTATTTCACAAATTTTTCTTACATTGTATCATAGATTATATAATAGCTTTCTCTCCTATGCCATGTCTAAATGATAATTGCTCACTTATGGTAAGATGCCTCTCTGAAGAAATGAGCAAGACATTCTTTATTGGGCACTCTCCAGGGCAAAATTTTTCAAAATGGGCGGTTACAACATTTTACCCATAGGATGTTTGGTAGTTAAATGAGTTTTGAAAATATTGCAAACTCTTTTTCCCTCTTGGGAATTCACAATGCATGTTAGCAGATTAAATAGGTGAAGTTCTACAACATGTAAGATCATTGAACTTTATTATTAACCCACTATTTCCTAAGTAAATTTTTCCTTGAGAAAATGAACAATAATTAGACTTCACTAAATGATATTAGTTTTTTTGAATAACAAGTTTGGTAAAAATTGAATTCCAGATAAAAATTATTGCTTATATACAAATATAAATATATTCAGTATTAAGCTACATTCATAGAAAAAAAACTGAACTCCAGACTATCACATAAAATTAATATCATCATATTTTACCACTAGATGTGAAGCAAGTAATGCACCTAATTACAACAAAAGTTGTCTATTCTGCACCCTCAAAAACTGTAGTTAGGAAATTTTCCTAAATAGGCATGAAATAGTTCATATACTGTTATGACTGGATTGCGAGAAGGAGACACTCCAACACGTCAAGTCCAAATTAATATTAAGAATCCTTTATTAGCACATGGTCAAGAGTAGGCTCTTGCCACAAAGCTCTTGACACAGAATATAATCAGCAAAAAGCTTATATAGGTAAAATCTTCAGGTTGGCTACATAGCAGGGGGTGAGGGAACAAAGAATTAAAAACAAAAGAAACAAAATATAAGAACAAACTATAGGGACGTGGTGGGGGAATTTTGTAAGTAATAATTACTTAATAGTTTCTTGGCACAACATCTGATTTCAACTGACAAAGCATACAATTACACAGAACTTGTAACTAGGGAGTATTTCAAATGGTCAGCGTGATTGGTCCGCGTAAACAACTCAGGGGGATAATGCTGTGGGTCTGTAGCAATGGGAACATTACATTGGAGGATAATTTTTAGGTTAGGCAGGCAGCTAAGATGGAGGATTTCAGCAAAATTGAGTTACTTGTGTCAAGCTAGGTATTGCAATTACTTTATGTATTTCATTAGCTATTTCATTGTCCACTTTTAGTTGTACTTGAGTGAATTCATTGACTCATTAATCATGGGTATGGAATTATAAGTTTTTGCTTGCGTAAGTTCTACAGAATTTGCACATGAAAGATAAAATAGCATTAACAGAGCCCTTTTACCACATTTCCAATCTGTGGGAGCTACAGTTAAAAGACCTATGCCAAAGGCCAGAGCAAGTGGGATAACAAAAACAAGAGATAAAGATTGAGTACAATGCATTTAAAAAATTAATAACCAGTCTATTGGCATCTTATGGTTCAGATGTACATCGAAAGATGATCTTGAGTGGATTTCTGGAGTCCTTAGTCACAGCCCAGTTGGCTGAATGGTGGTTGTTTTTCCTTGTTGGATGAGGGAATGGATATTTCGGGTCCCTGATTGCCTCAGCATAGTCAATGGAATGAGTGTTCATTTTCTTGGTTTTCTTGACTTGTGTGGGATGAATCCAGGTTGGTACCCGTTGACCTTGAGTGCTGTTGGGGTGGTGATGATGATGATAAAAGGTCCTTTTCAGGCAGGAGTTAGTCCCTTTTTCTGGAACTTTTTGACAAAAAACAGGTCTCCAGTCTGGAATGTATGACAAGGTGTGGAAGACGGAGTGGGCAAAACAGCACAAACACTGGAGTGGACAGCAGCCTGGTCCTGATTAGTTATTTCTGCTAGAATGGGATCTCACAACCAGGGTAATAGAAGAGGGAGTCTTTTAAACATGATTGTATATGGGGTAAATCCAGCCTTATATGGGGTGCATTGGGTCCAAAGGAGAGCCAAAAGTAAAAAGTTTACCCATTTTTCACTGGTCTCTACTATAGATTTGGTTAAAGTAGATTTTAGAGTTCAGTTCATACATTCTACCTGTCCAGAACTTTGTGGTCAGTAGGCACAATGTAGTTTCCAATTAATATTTAGTTCTTGACTAACCAGCTGTACTATGGATGAGGCAAAGGCAAGACTATTATCAGAGCCAATAGAGAGGGGGAGCCCAAACCTAGGAATAATTCCGTTTAATACAAACCTTGTAACCATAAGTGTGGTTTCATTTTTGGTGGCAAAGACCTTTCTTTACCCATCCAGAAAAAAATATTAATAAATACCAGTAGATAGCCATATCCTTCTTGAAGATGTTTTATTTCCATGAAGTTTATTTCCCATTTTTCTCCAGGACTTAATTCTCAGACCCTGATGCCATCTGAAGGTTTGGGCCTTTGTTTTGCATTGACTTGGGCACAGGCAGGGCACATGGCAGTTACTGTTGCAGCAATGCTTTTCAAGTCATTGATATGATAAAAATGGTTTAGCAACTTAGTCCATTTAGTACCTCTAGGTGAGTAGTAGAATGTAGTTGTTTTACCAAGGTGTGTCCGAGGGCTACAGGTAAGATAATTTTAATGTCTTTTACCCACCATCCAGTGGAGTTTTTATGGGCTCCTGCTGGATCCACCTGTTCCTCTTCTCCTTGGGTATAGGAAGGCTGTTTTGGGAGAGAAGGAGCAGGAAAAATTTTAGTTAGCAAGATAGTCAGGGGTTCAACTGGGAGTTCTGCTGCCTTTCAAGCTGCCTGATCCTCCAGTCAGTTTCCAGTTACTTCTGGAGTGTCAGACTTCTGATGTCCCCTGTAATGAATGATGGCTACCTCTTTAGGGAGCCATATAGCCTCTAGGAGGGCTAAGATTTCTTCCTTATTTTTTTTATAGTCTTACCTGCTGTGGTAAGAAGCCCTCATTCCTTATAGAGCATGGCATACACATGAAATGTGGCAGAAGCATACTGGTTGTCAGAGAAGATGTTTACTTGCTTTCCTAGTCCCCAGCACAGGGACTGAGTTAAAGCAGTTAAGTCAGCTTTTTGAGCTGAGGTACCTTGAGGCAGTGCCTGTGACCAAATTACATCACGAGCTGTAGTTACAGCTGAACCAGCCTTGCGGACTCCCTCTATTACCAGGCTGCTACCATTCATGAATAGGTCAGCATCAGCCTGGCTTAAGGGAGTGTCCTGAAGATCAGGCAGGCTGGCCTGAGATATGTCCAATACATCTTCACAGCCGTGCACTGGTATTTCTGGATTGTCATCAGGCAACAGAGTGACTGGATTAAGGCACTGAGTAGGAGAGAAAGTTAGTCTTGGTTAGCCAAGCAAAAGACTCTGATATTGGGTAATATAAGTGTTTGACATCCAGTGTCCAGAGGCTTCTCAGAGCAAAGTTTCAATAGCATGGGGAACAGTCAAAGCCAGGTTTTGGCCAAAAGTTAATTTATCTGCTACCTTAACTAGCATGACCATGACTGCAATGGCCTGGAGACAAGGGGGCTAGCTGGAGGCTACTGAATCCAGTCTTTTTGACAAGTAAGCCACCGTCTTTTTTTTTTTCCAGGGTCCTAAGGTTTGAGTAAGGACCCCTTTGCAATTCCTCGTTGTCTGTGAATGAACAAGTGGAAAGGCTTGGTAACCTCTGGGAGAGCTAGAGCGGGAGCTTTGGTCAGAGTCATTTTTAACTGCTGGAATGCCTGTTCCTCAGTAACAGTCCAGCTTAGGGGCTGATCTCCTGCCATGGCTGTGTACAGGAGCTTGGCAACTTTAGCAAATTCTGGGATTCACAGCCAGCAATATCCTGCCACCCCCTGGAATTCCCATACCTATTTCTTTGGGGTTGGCATGGGAATCTGAAGAATGGCTTCTTTCCAGGCTGAAGTCAGGGTTCGTTTACCCTTTTTTAGCCCGTATCCCAGGTAGGAGACTTTGGGTGAGCAGAGCTGTGCCTTTTTTCACTGACACACGATAGCCCAAGTCTTGGAGGAACTGTAACAGAGCCTTAGTACCTTGTAAACAAGTATTCAAGTCTGCAGCTGAAGCAAGAGATTATGTACACACTGGAGTAGAGTACATTCAGGGTGTAGGGCATGGAACCCTGACAAATTCTGTTGCAAGGCCTCCCCGAAAAGAGTTGGAGAGTTCTTGAAACCTTGTGGTAGCCAGGTCCAAGTCAGCTGACTGGTGTCCCCTGAATCTGGATCTGTCCATTCAAAAGCAAAGATTGGTTGACTGACAGGGGACAAAGGGATAGAAAAGAAGGCATCCTTTAAATCCAGCACAGTGTATGCATGATGTTTAGGAGACTTGAAGTCAGTTCCCAGAGCTTGGAGGGCCATTACCAGGATTTTGGCCTGTCTTCTTGCAGCTCTATCACCTGCCTGTAATGCCCACTTCTGTTTTTCAGCATCTCGGTTGTTAAAAACTTTCTGAGCTACTTCAAGGACCTGAGGAATATTTATTCCTGCAAAGCCTTCCAGCTTCTGCAACTTTTTCTAGATGTCCAGAGCTGCCTGAGTCACAAATGCCAAATTAATAGTTCAAGCATTCTTGGGAGCAGAGGGATCCAAAGGGATGTAAGTCCAAAATGCCTCTTCGAAGCACTGGAAGAATGTTTTTGTAGATTCCACAGGTCCCTGGAGAACTTTGGTAGCTTTAGAAAGATTGATAGGTTATTGGGCTGCCCCCTTCAAACCTTCTAATAGAGCCTGGTGTTAGGTATCTAGTGCCTTGGATGCCACCAAGGTGTTGGGGTCCCAGTTAGGATGAGAGGGGAAAAAAACCTTTTTTAACATTTCTTCACTTTTCTCCTCTGTACTAGCCACTGAGGCCAGGACAGACATTTTAGTCTCAGTTTCTGGCTTTTAAGAAGTAGATAGTGTTAAAAAGGAGCTGCTGGCAATAATCCCAGGTGAAGATAAATGTGCATGATTGATTTTACCAGGGAGGTTAAAACCTATGGTTTTGCAGATTTGGGCAAGATTCCATTCTCTTGAGAAGCAGGTAAAACAAGTTTTCCTTGAAGAGTTAACCAGGGGTCTTTGTATATAGCACCCTGTTGTTTTTAAGTTAGAAGTTTTGTCTCCACATAGTATGGCTTACAGGAAGGGTCCTGAGTTTTAAGAAAACATATTTTTAACCAAGGAGAGGGGTTTTGGACTAAATTTAACCATTGGTTGATATAGGGAAACTGACCAGGATGACCAGGGGTCCCTGTAACAACCTCCCAAACAGACTAAGTAACATGAGCATCCAGAGACCCTGTGAAGGGCTATTTAACATTAAATGCAAGCCAACTATTTTCGTAGAGAGTCCGGAGTCTGCCTTTGGAGAGACGGACACCATAGTCCTCCGCGAACCCAACAGAGAAATTCCTTATTATTATACAGTCCAGGGGACCGGAGGGCTTAGAAGCCCATGACCCCATATTGACAAAACCAGTAAATTAAGGAGGCACCTAATGAAGATCAGACCTCCAACCATGAGAAGATAAACAAAGGCTAATAGAAGTTTCTAGCCTGCTGACCAGTCTGAAAGTGCAACAGAAACAAGCCCTGTGGCAAAGAGCATAGCAAGAATGCAAAGCAGGGAAAGAGGCCAAGATTGACAGGGATAACACTCACTTTATTGTCCCCTTATGAAAATTAGGAAATAAATTGATATGTTAGTGCCTAGTAATACTTTAGGTCTCTATACCTCAAAGTCAGTAGTATAAATTAAAGTAACCATTGCATTCTACAGTGTGTGACTTAGAATCATAAATCATTCTCTTGACATGAAAAAAGTTTGGAAAAGAAGTATGCAATTTTTTAAAAAGCCTCAATATTGGAAAACACTAGTGCTGAGGGACGGTTATCTCAGAGTGCCTTTGTCCCACCTTATAAGAACTTTAGCTTATACTCTCTAGAGCTGAAGTAGAACTTCTGAATTCTGAGAATACAGTTTTCTTTTAATTTCCATTTTGCTTCCTGGCACCCGGTTAAATGTTTGGTAGCTACATTGGGACTATATTTTCTGCATTTCAGTTAAATTAGCAGGACAAAATTTTAGTATATGTCACTTTTGTATGTGGTAGAGATCAGACAAGTGTGAATTGAATCGACTTCATCCTTCCTGAATATTATTGGAAAGACAAGCATAATTTTTCTTTCTTTTTGTTCTTTTAGGTTAGAAAAAATAAGGATACCTTTTCATAGGCTGGAATATTCATTTTGGTAAAATCATATGGGATTTAGAAAGTCATTTATTCAAGATAGTAACTAACAAAACAAAAATCTAGACCTCAGGGCAATATTAGTGCCAACACTGTCATTAATTATCAAAATGGAATATAGTTCATGTTGTTAACATTCAACTACTATAACTAAAAACTGACTGTTTAACTTGTTTGACCTTATTATTCTGAGACTCTTTTTCCTATGAAATCAAATAATAAGATATGGAATCATAAACATAATAAGATCACACTAATATTTTCTTTCTTCCACATATAACAAATATAATTAAATGAAATAAGTACCAGTGGACATTTTATCAAATAAGTCTGGATATAATTTCTTTATTCCTAGTACTCTGAGACTCTGGGACTCAGTTTTTATGAGAGAACCAATAATAGAAAATCAGTTTATGAAATATTTTTCTTTTATCAGAAAGAATATAGAGCTATATAAAAAGGATTAAATCTACCATAATGCAATTAAGTTTCCTGAAGTGCCAAGTCATATTATTAATGCAAAACAGTGTTTTTCACTCAGTATGTTGTAGGAGTTCTAAAATCTTCTGTCAGCCTAAACCAGCAACCTCAGGGTCTTATCCCACCACCAAGAAGTTTAAGAAATGCAGACACCAAAAGAATGAGTGGAAGAAGGAGTTTCATTAAGCAACAAAGTTCTCCAGAAAGAGAGGGGGCCTGAAATGGTTAACCGGTGCTAGGAGTTTGTGGTTTTTATTCTTATCTTTTCTGGGGGCATTTCTCTTATTTACATCTCATCCACACCTTACTTCCTGAGACCCAATTTTTATTGAGCATGTGAGTCCTTGACCAAGGTTACTGCATCTTGAATATTACCCATAAGTACCACAGAAAAGCCCAAGGGGTGGGGGGGTGTGGTTAAAACGGCAACACAAATGCTGTGTTAATGATATTATGATGAGCCAAAGTCAAGTTAGGACATTTCATTAAGTTACTGCATCTGCGTTTAAGCAGCAAAAAGTCCTCTTAGCAGTGCATCCTGGGTTGAGAGGATGCTCTTAACCACATTAACCACATTTTCAGCCAACAATTATATAATGAGGATGATGCAGGGGGCGTTCCCTCAAGTGTTAAGTTTCCTCTAGACCCTCCCTTTCTGTTTGCCTAACTAGCTTCTGACTATCTCCTCTCTCAAGTATATACTTTCACAAGAAACAAAAAGTAAAGAGAATGACACATTTATAAACTGAGAAAATATTAATAAGTTATCTGGAGACTATTATCTGGAGACTATTATTTCCTAATCCCACTCTCCAGTCCTCACCTATTCCAGTAGATGCTAAAAACTCTAACCCATTTCATCTGAGTATTGAGTTGCTATGGGACAAAAAGAATCCTTTTTTTTTTTTTTTGAGTTGAAGTCTCACTCTGTCGCCCAGACTGGAGTGTAGTGGCCGCTCCCGGCCACCGCAGCCTCGAGCTGCTGGGCTCTGGCGATCCTTCCGCTTCAGCCTTCCAAGTAGCTGGAACTACAGGCGTGTGCTACCACACTCTGCTAATTTTTTGATTTATTGTAGAGATGAGGTCTCACCAAGTTGCCCAGGTGGATCTCGAACACGCTGGCTCAGGCAATCCACTCACCTCAGCCTCCCAAAGCATGGGATTACATGCTGAGCCACCGAGCCCAGCTGAAAAAGAGTCCTTTTACAACAAATTGTCACAAAATATATTAATGCAGGGCTTACCTGGAATTTGATAGATGCTTAATGAAGTGCACATATAACTAAATATTTCCAAAATGCAGTGATAGTAATTTTGTTTTCTATAAATTTCAAATATATAAAAGCAAAAAACCTTTAAAAAGACTTTTATATGTGAGTATAAACTTTGCGTTTTATAGCAACAGGAAGAAGTAAAATAAAGACTTGAAAATGGTTGCTCTTTATCAATGTTATACTCTTTGCCTGTGTAATCAGTCAGTGGTTTCAAGGCTTCCAACCAGAGATAATTTGCAGGTCATAAATCAATGTGGAAGTTCCATTACACATTTTCAGGGCCCAGGAAAGCAGTAGAGGAAATTAAATTATTGAGAGAAATAACCATGTGAATACAGCACAATGACTGATTGTGCTGTTAGGGCTCAGAGCTAGCATTTGATTCTTTCATTCCATTGAATGTGATAAAATACCTAGTCAATAGATAGTTTCCATTTAGCTCATGTGTCATTGATTATTTAAACTGCTTATAATGTGCCTCTATTATTTGGGAAAATATTTTAATCCAAACTTCATATTTGTGCTATAAAGATAATATTGGCCAGAACTAGAAGAACTAAGTATTCTTAGCATAGCAAGCAAAATTGTCATTTTAAAGCACGTATTTTTGAAAGTTAAAGTCATATTATTCTTGTGTTCATATTATCCTATGGGTCCCCATTTCTTTCAGATTAAAAATCTTTGGTCTATGAATTTTTGGTGAACTGGCTCCATATTACCTTCCTAATCTTGATTACTACTCCCACCATCAGGCCCCACCTTGATGCCTTGACTATTCTACTCCAGTCTATTCTGCTTCCTTCTGTGCCATGAACACTCACCCCTAGATCTTTGCACTTGTTGTTCCCAGCAGATATCTCCACGGCTGTTGCTTTACCTCATTCAAGTCTGTTTACAAGTCATCTTCTCAATAGGGTCTTCTCTGGTCACTGTATTTAAAATAACATTTATTCACCTTTATTATAGACTGGATTCTGAAATCTCCTGAGTTTCACAATGTTGTCTTTTCTAAAATTATTTTGCCATGTTAAAGCTAAATACAAAATTTTCTATAGGGACAATCAAAATTTGATTACAGGAACTAGTTAAACAATTAAATCAATAATAAGGCCTTTTGGTTACGTAGAAGTGTTTCGTTTTGTTTTGTTTTAAGATTTTTCTCTTTAGGCAACTTGGTACTGGGAAAAGAAATAGTTTTAAGTTATGTTTTATTATTATTACTATTTTTACAGATGGGGTCTCACTGTCACCCAGGCTGGAGTGCTGTGGCACCATCATAGCTCACTGCAGCCCCAAACTCTGGGGCTCAAGGCATCCTCTCACCTCAAGCTTCTTAGTACCTTGGACTACAGGCACATGCCATGACATCTGGTTAATTTGTATTTTAGAGATGGGTCTTGCTGTGTTGTCCTGGCTGGTTTTGAACTCTTGGCCCTCCTGAGTAGCTGGGATTACAGTTACTGCACCTGGCTGTTAAGTATTTTAATTATTAGTGACACAAAGAACTACAGTAAACTGTATCCAATGCTAACACTTCTTTGTGTAGTTCTCTGGAATAAAGCTGAGGAAATTTGAGTAAATATTGCTTCCTCTTTAACATGGATGGTGCTTTTATCTCCAATATAGCTTGCCTTTTCTTATTTCCTCATATGAAAGCAGTCCCAAAGTTGTGTATGTTATTTATACTGTTTATCAAGACCTTCTACCCTTTGTTTCCATTTCCATCACCATACTCCTGGCTTACTTCCTTTCCATATATTTCTTAGGCTACTGCCATGGCCTCTGTAAATCCTATTCCAGTGGTTTTATTCTCCTTCCAATGCCTCTTATAATGCACATCATATTTTTGCCTTTATTAACTTTTCTTCAAATCAATACAAACAATTTAACTCTAATACTCATTTTCTTCATAGATATATGAGGGAGACCCTCCAAATAAAGCCCCAGAATTGTCTCTTGGAGGGTGGGCCTCTTGTAGTACAAACTTCCCCCACTAGGTAAGTGTTCTAGGAACACATCATCATAAGAGTACCATTGATTGTGAGAGGCTGCATTCAACATCATTGAAAATTTTTGTTTTTGTCTTTGAGATTCTTTCACTGTTTTTGCCCATGTCATTATAGGTGCTTTAGATGAACAACGTGTTAACCACGCTGAGTTCAGCGGTTTTTCACTAAAACCAGCATGACCCTCATGCCCCACCCTCCCTAGCAACTTCTTTTTATTTTCCTGGATGAAAAAAATCCTCATAGGAGAATGGTTTGCTGATGTGAAATAGGTGAAACAAAAAATGACAGAAGCACTAAAAATCATCAAAATTG
>CAUYQG010156450.1:0-23085 GCA_963574415.1 Tarsius wallacei
CAGGCACGCGCTACCACGCCCAGTTAATTTTTGATTTATTGTAGAGATGAGGTCTCGCCAAGTTGCCCAGGCGGGTCTCGAACCCGCGGGCTCAGGCAATCCACTCACCTCAGCCTCCCAAGGCGCGGGATTACAGGCTGAACCGCCGAGCCCGGCTCAATTTGTCTTTTCATTGACTGATATATCCCCAGTACCTAGGACAGTGCTTGAATAATGGAGACACTTAATAAATAGTTGTTGACTGACTCATCTACATTTAGGTAGATTATTTTCCAGGAAGATGATGTGTCCATTTATCTTTAGATTTTTTTAGTAGTGGAAAGGCGTATTCTATGGGACACTTAACCGTACTTTTTGACAGGGATATAAGCTGATTATTAGCAAAAGCACTTTTAGATTTCCTAGAATATAGAGGAGTAATCAGTTTTAGGTCTGCAGTAATAGTTGCTTATCCATTATAAAATTGCATTGTTAATTGTTTTAGTTATATTGCGTTCATGCATTCAAATTTTAAATCTTAATTATTTTTATTTTCTTAATTTTAAAAGTACAGAAGTCAAGTTTTATTTGTGTTTTTTATTCTCAGAAGCTTTTTTGTCTTTCATGTTATCTTAAGTATTACTTTAGTGTATACATTGAGATATTTCTAGAAACTCCTTGAAAAATCCACTTGTGAAAAGCGATAGCAGTAGGGAAATACTTCTAATTAACGAGACCTTAAACAAGAATAGAATATAAAATGATATTTTTTCCAGCCATTGAAACCAAATTCTTCTAGAATCTTCACTCTTAATTTTTTGTTTTTAATAGATAAAACAAAACCCATGGCTTCCGTAACTAATGCCAACACTTCTAGTACACAAGCAGCTCCTGTAGCTGTTACAGCACCTACTGTGTCATCAGGTCAGGCAACACCTACATCACCTATTAAAAAGGTAAGCCAAAATCGTGTTTGCTAAAAACACATATAATCTACTTAAATGCCACTTGAACTAACTCATTACAACAGTTGTGAATTTTTAGTTTATTTCAGAAATATTTAAGGTTTTAGGATAAAATGTATTTTTCTGTTTCTAATTTGACTGAGATTTTCTCTGAATTATGTCTTTTTTTAATCCTCTTGCAATAGTTTATAAATATAATAGTTAAAAGTAAATAACAAAGATAAATATTTTTATAATATTATAACCAATTATTGTAGTAGTTTTTATTTCTATTGAACTTTTGAGAAACCCAAGTTTTATGTCCTTTATCTCTGTTAAGTACAGGTGTATGTTGATAATTTCACACATGAATAAGTAAGGCACAAAAAGTACAGCCACAAGTTAATGGGAGAATTAGAATCTAGATTTCTGACTCATAGTAGAAAACCCTAGGCATGCAACTATCCTGTGCCATTAAGAGCATGATCTCTGAAGTCAGGGAAACCAGGGATTAGTTCCTGACCCCACCTCTTGTTTTTTGTTATTTGTCTTGTTATGAAAGATAGCAAGTCACTTATTATCTATCACAACACACAAAAAAAGAGAAATAAAGTTGATATTGTAAGAATTGATTGACAGAGAGAACCTGGCCAATAACTAAGTATGCTCCCAAAATGTTAGTCATTTCTTCCTCCTTTCCCTTTTTTTGTTCTCCATCCCTATTGCCTCATTTCTCCACCAAAGCAATGTTTTCCAACTAGTGTATTGATCTTTTTAAAGGCTTTTCTTTTCCCTGTTTCTCTAGACCCTGTCCTGTCCTTCTCTTAACCCAAATTAAAGATTAAGGACTTTTTCTTGATCTACTGGTCTCTTTAAAGTTTTCTCCTCACCTTATTTATCTTAAATGAGTATACTAATTTCTCTTTCTGTGTTCTTGCATATGTACACACACACGTGCACGCACACACACATAGAGTTATGTTTATTCATGCCAAACTCTTTAAGAATTGATTATAGTCATCATAACAGTATGTCAGTATGTATCTTTTAAGTACAAAACATCCTTTATTCCCACTAGGAGAGGTAATCACACTTAGGAAATTTAACTTTTCTATAGTACTGTTATTTATGTTAACTAATACTCATACTCAGATTTTCTCAATTGTCCTTCTAGTAATGTCTTTTAGCTGTATGTTTTTTAAAATCTAGGGTCCATTCAAGGATTTTACATTGTGTAGTTGTCATATCTCTGCTTTTATACCTCTTATTTTGTTGCTTGACTGACATTTGTTTTGCATGGGTTTAAGAACTGATTTTAAATCCTCATGGTGTTTCTGTTGTTGTCAGTCTTGCTAATATTTGTTTTTGGCTTGAGGTTGTTAAAATGTAGATTTTTTTGAAATCATAAACTAAGTAATTTTTTTTCTAAATTCACACTTTTAGTGAAAATTTACCTCTAAAACTGTTCCTGAGGAAAGCAACAATGCAAATTCTTAGAGGTAGAAATATGTGGATTTTATTGGTACATAGTTTGAATATCAAGAAACTATATGAATGAGTTATCTTACCTTATGTATTCAAAAGCTAAGGACTTCTTGAATTCAGTTAGAATTCATGTTCATATTGTCACAATTACATGTACTTTAATATGAAATTCTCTAAAAGCAGTTTGTCTGCAGAATTTTGAAGACTGTTAACATGGTATAGCATCATCATGAATTGCTTAAACTTGATTTTACTTCTGGAACCCCTATGTACTTCTTCAGTGAATACTGACTTTGTACCTGCATCTTTAGCTCTTTTGATCTGTTAGGAATGTAGGATGATCATAAGTTCCCAGACACTTCATCTCCCTAGAATTTTGGGCAAGAAACTGGCTATCTTAGGTATTTGGCTAAGCAATCCCTTTCCTACTATAGTCTAATAAATACAATAGACTTCCTGTATCCAGTTTTCTTTTTTTCAAGTGTAACCCCAGATTTATAGCAATTTACTTCTCAATTTTTACCTAATACTCCAACCGAAAGTAAATACTTCATACCTCTATTAGCTTAGTGGGCCAGTGACTCCTTTGCTATTAAGTTCTTATTCAGAATCACTTTTGATTCTTTAAATTAATGTAATGACAACATCTGCATCTAAATTTGCATATTTAGAAACTCTATTCTCAATTTCAAGCATCATAACTTTGAAAATTATATTGTTTCAGTCTTTGTTCTTAAGGTTTTGTAGTCAAAATTTATTTAAAGCAATGAAGTCATGATGTGCTAAAAATTTGAAATAACTGTTTTTAGTGAGGGAGGATGCCTGATCAGTATTGTTTAATTTTTAAAACCTGTTGTTCTGTTCAGTGATATCTATACTTCTTTCTCTAATTTAGCATTTTTTCAAGATTTTACTTGTAACTTTAAAGACCTAACATACAAATTTCCTTAAACAAGTTGTTAATTTGTAATTGCATCTTAAAAGCAATTAAGAGTTCTGTTTTTAGGTTCACAGTCATTACTTTGCTTCTAATATTTAGAGAGTTATCTTAAGTTTTCCAGCTTCATCCACCAGTACATAAACTGTGTATATGCACACGTGCTCATGGCAAAATAGATCATAAAAAAGCACACAAAACATTATTAAATATCACTTATTTTCTATTAGTAACTCAAGGTAACTATGACAAAAGATAGATATATTACTTTAAATGATCTAGCCTTAATTTCTTAATTCTTCACTTGAAGCTAATGAACTATTTCTGTGGCAACAAAATAAAAAATTAGACTGGTGATTGTATAGATGTCTGTAAAACCACCAGGGTTTTTTTGGGGTGTGTGCTTTAAGTTGTTAACAGTAAGCTTATATAACTCTCTGTAGTGAAAATAAGTATTGTTGGCATCTCTAAAAGAGGTGACCTATTCTGTTGTATGAGTATACCTCTCAATAAAAATGTAAATTGTATTTTCTTTACAGGATGGTAAAACTTCAGAATTTTCTTAGAATTAAGCATTCTTATTAATTGAATCCAATTTAATAACTATAACAATAATTTAACAAAAGATCACTATGTGCTGTTGGTATATATATCAAGTATACCTCTAGAAGTATATGGATTTAGGATGATGATTTAAAAGTTGAAGAAATTACATTTGACTTGAGGTAGTAGGATCAGGACATTTGAGATAGGTCTTAAGGAAGGAGTAGGTAGTATTTCGATTGAGAGAGAAGGAGAATTTGTACAATTTGTTGAAAGGGAAAGAGGAGAAACAGTGAACAAGTTGGGATCATATGGTGTATTTGGCAGGAAAAATGAATTGTCCAGTTTGATTCATAAGGTACATATATGCAAATTAAAACAGGAAAAGTAGAGCCAAATTATGGAATGTCTTTATTTCAAGGGTAACATTTTATAATTTTCTTGATAGATGGTAGAGAATCATGGAAGATTGAGCAATGCCATGAGAAAAGTATTCTTTATATGCTGTTATTCTGGCAGCATCATAGAGGTATATTTGAGGATAAGAGGCTGATTGAGAAAAGATTTATTAGAAAGTCATTGAAGTTGTCCGTTATGATAAGAATATAAACTAGGGAAGAGGTGATGGGCTTCTAAAAGAGAAGAGGAAATTTAGAGTCTTGGCACCTAGTTTACGGATGGAGAAAAATGACAAAGAAATCTAACATGATTAGGAAGTTTAAAACATAAGGGATTGAAGAGATAGCATGTGTCATTAATAGAAATAGGGAACTGAGGGAGAGATGGTTTGGAAGTAAAGGTATATGATTTTAGGCATGTTGAGTTTCAAATTTCAATTATATTTCTAAACAGACCATCCCACATGTAAACAGAAATTCAAGACTGACAATTTAGGAGACAGAGTGGACTGGAGATGAACAAATTTGAAAATAAGTTGAACACAATAGTTAGCCTGTGGAAGTAGAGAAAATCCTACTCTCAATCCCACAAGAAGAAAAGATGGGAAGAGAAGATGGAAGATCTGAGCACAGACTTTTGAGGTGCTTATGTTTTAGGGCTAGGACAACGAATGTTGTTACTCATCCCCCCCCCCAAAAAAAAGGGCATAGAAAAAGAGTGGTCAGAAGAGTAAGAAAGTCAAGATGGTACCACTGTTATAAAAGCAAAAGGAGGGAGCTTCGGGGAATAGTTAAGCATTTCAGAAAGGTTTATTTGCCAAGTAAAATTGAATGGTGCCTTTAAACATATAAACTAATACTTACATTCAGATTTATGTTGGACAGAGTGGAGGAATATCAGCCATTAGAGTACAACTAATGCCCATTTCAGAATTGGTATCACTGCCTCATTTTTTAAAAAAATCTGAAATAATAGTAATAATAGTATTTTGTTGGGTGGTTGTAAGGTTTAAAAGATAACTCAGGTGAAACACTTAGCTTAGGGCTAGACATTTGTTAAATGTCAGCTTTTGTTGTAACATTCAATACATGTTATCAAGTCAGGCTCACGGCTATAGTTCTAGCACTTTGGGAGGCCAGGGTGGGTAGATCACTTGAGACCTGGAGTTCAAGAGTCAACCTGAGCAACATGACGAGATCCCATCTCTTCAAAAAATAAGAGTAAAAAAAAATTAGTTTAGTGATGGCACACACCTGTATCCCTATCTACTTGGGAGGCTTATCTGAGAGGATCACCTTAGCCTTGGAGTTGGGGCCGCAGTGAGCTATGATCATGCCATTGTGATCCAATCTGGGCAACAGTACCGAGACCCTGTCTCTAAAAAATGAATAAATGTTATCTACTATCTGGCTATTTTATTGTGGAGAAAAATCATTTGTTTCTAGTTTTTTAAGGGAGGAGGGTACCCAGGGTTGAGGTTGGCAAGCTCTGCCTGGTAGGCCAAAACCTGTTTTGGTACAGTTCACAAGCTAAGAATGGTTTTAACATTTTCTGTTTTGTTTTGTTTTGAGTTGGAGTCTCACTCTGTTGCCCAGGCTGGAGTGCAGTGGCATACTCAGGGCCACCCCGGCATTGACCTGCTGGGGGGTTTAACATTTTTAAATGATTGAAGAAAAAAAAAAATTAGAAGTTTTTGTGGCAATAATTCAAATTTCATTGTTCCAAACTAAAGTTGTATCAGAATACAGCCATGCTCATTCATTTCATGTTTGTATTATCTGTGGTCTGCAAAGCCTAAATTTAATCTAGCCCTTTAAAGTCATAAATCAATAAGCAGTTGTCACAGTACCAATCATATTGCATTGAATATTACAGAGGTCCCAGACTTTCTTGGTCAGCAGAGTTCCTAGTGTTTTAGTAGTTTTTTTTTTTCCACAGTGCTACTTGACCAAAAGAAATATGTTTCTCCTACTTATTAAGTAGTTAGCTGCGAGTAAGTTTAAAATGGTAGTTTGTGCAGTGTCTAAGAGATGTCACTGTGCTTCTCTCAACACTTTAAAATATTCCACAGAGCCCCTGTGATTTTGTTGTGGCGCCCTGGAGTTCTTCGGTGCACTTTTTGGGAACTGATGAATGCTTAGAACCTATTGATAGAAATTCATTACTGGAAGTACCAGAGGTATCTTACGACAGTTTTGTCTGTGAAGTGGCCCATGGGAGCTTTAACAAGCTCTATTAACCTGCTAATTTTAGCAAAATTTGGCAATAAAGATGAGATAAAGGATTATATCATCTTAAATATTTTTAAAATTATTAATATCCTATGCTTGTAGTAACTAGTTAGTTGCTGTATTCACCAATCTATAGTTAACTATGGTTGAATATTTTAATTCTGAACATGAAGCTGATGAAGTGAACTAGTTAAAGATAGCATGTTGAATTTTAAGAATGCTAGAAAGCTCTAAAAATAAAATAAATGTTTGTATATAAAGTTAGTTTTTAATTAAAATGTTCAAATTAATGTGTGGTGGGAAAATTAAACAGTGAATTTTTGGTAGTAAAAATATTATTGAATTGAATATTATAATTAGAAAATGTTAGCTATTAGCTTTTTGTTGATTATGTTGAATTTAAGATTTTTTTAACCAGAGTATATAAATGATGTAAATGATAAAAACAAAATTCATGTGTGGTAGTTTATTTACTTTTTTTACTCACATGCCGTAATATTATATACTTTATGTGCCTTTAACTGCATTACAAGTTTCTTCATTAGATTTTTTTTCAGGTTATCTCAAGCTAAAACTAAAAATTGTCCCAATGACTTTTAAAGATTGGATCATTACCCAATCATTGGGCTTTAATTTATTATACAATTATTTTTAAAAGAAAAAGTATTTTTTATTCTTGACTTCCCTTTTCTGTTTTCATGCTTTCAATCTTTATCTCTTTACCTGTCTTATTTTAATTGACTTTAGTATGATTTCATTGCTCCTATCATGCCTGTGGTGGAATCAGTAGATCCTGCATCATGGAGGCAGGGCTTGCGCAAAACTGGCATTGTTCTTGTGCCCAATAAGGGTGAAAAATCTATGGTGAGGCATTTCTATGTGCAAGAATTTATGTTAGGTTACAACATAACAAGTTTAATATCATTTGGTTCCAAAGATGCATGGTTTTCAGTCGTTATGGTGTGCTTATTTCTGTTTTCTGTATTTGCATCATAATTTTTCTGTGTGATATAAAGTGTGTAGTGTGTTTTCTTAAATCTAACCTCTGGAAAGATAGTTATTTCTTGTAAATTTTTAGATCTGTACATTTTTGACTAAGACATTAACCTACTTAGTTAAAGTGTTTTCTCCTGAAACTATTAACTATAATTTTAGATACACTATTTATAAACATTTTATTTCCAACTGAAGGACTGATCAGTTTTGATAATTTTTCTTTCTTCTCCTTAAAAAAATAAAATTAAAAGCAGTTTCCAACCTCAGCTACAAAAATTTCTCCCAAAGAAGAAGAGAGAAAAGATGAGTCTCCTGCATCTTGGAGGTTAGGACTTAGAAAGACTGGCAGTTATGGTGCTCTTGCTGAAATCACAGCATCCAAAGAGGCTCAGAAAGAAAAAGACACTGCAGGTGTTATGCGTTCAGCTTCAAGTCCCAGACTTTCTTCCTCTTTGGATAATAAAGAAAAGGTAATCTGTTTCACTGTCTGCTTTCTGTGACTTTAATGATTTCTTTTTTAGAAATATCAAATCTGTTGGATTTTCTACTAGGTATCTTTGAACTAGGTATGAAGTTAATTTGCTGGTCTTAATGAATTACATAGTACAAATACAAGGGGGGACCCCCAAAAAACTGGAATTTTTAAAATAAAAAACTGTGTATTCTTACCTTTAAAGTACTCTCTGATGCTACACCTATCAAGAAGCTTTTTCCATTGCTCAGAACAGTTTTTTAACTCATCAGTTTTGATGGCTTTTAGTGCTTCTGCCGGATTTTGTTTCACCTCTTCCACATCAGCAAAATGTTTCCCTTTGAGGACTTTTTTCATTCAGAGAAACAAAAACATGTTGCTTGGGGCACAATCAGGTGAATAGGAAGGGTGAGGCATGGGGATCATGCTGTTTTTGGTCAAAAACTGCTAAACATTCAGCACCATGTAGGCAGTTGTGCTTGCAAATCACCCATCGTGAAACAGACAAACATATTGAAAGACTCTCCAAAAAATAATTCACTGAAACCAAACTTAGCCTCTCACAACAAAGTTATCTGGTACACTAATGTCTGTGGGTTCCTAGAACACTTACCTAGCAGAGGAAGCCTGGACTACAAGGTACAATGGGCCTGCCTTCCATAAAAATAATTCTGGTTTTTTGGGGGGGGAGTTCCCCTCATATAATCGATACAGAATTATAAGTACTGGGAAGATTAGATGTGTTTGCCCAAAAACATAAATTATGGGACTATACTTAAAGGAATCTATTCTCCTACTTGAGGATTTACAATAGAATGTATTAAGTAAGGAGCAGGCTTATTTTATTCATTATGGTTCAGTAAATTTTCTGCAGGTTAAAAAACTTAGAAACACATTTATGCTAGAATGGCATTATACTCAGAAGTTACGTTTATCCAGTATCGGCAGTTTCTTTACCAGCTTTTTCATCTAAGAAATTACAAGCAACTTTATTTTAATGAGTAGTTTTAATAAATACATTATAAGAGGTAGTATTAATATTGAATCAAATGGGCTATACCCATAATTCATTCAATCCTATTTTATATAGTTAGATTGTTTATTTCTGCTGTATTTTCAGTGCTCGGATTACTTTTTTCCATGTAGTTTTCTTTCTGTATTTAGGATTGTTTCCTTGTATCAGAAATTTAGAATGAAATTTCTCAAGTTACTTTCATGTTTTTGCTTTTAGATAAATGCTTTGCACGGTTGTTTTCCAGATACTTTATGCCATTATACCGGGAATGTATCAGAGTGTCATTAGTGTCACTACACACATTCAACCATATTTATATAAATACAAATTAAATAATTTTTGTCTTTAATAGTTTGATGTATTTTAGAATCTAGACTAGTAAGTGTGAATAGCTTGTGTAGCATCAATGATTGAGACTTCTCCATGTAGGTCTTATATTTGAGACTTTATTTCCCTGGAAGCAATAAGGATATTAGTTTGTGACATTACATTATTTTAATCTATTAGAGGAGGTTTAGAAAAAAATCATTAAAATATGGAGTAATTTTTCTTCCTTATGTTAAAATGTTATCTGATTGTACACTAAAAGAAAGAAAATCAGTTTGAATAGGCTGTCCTTTAGTGTATCTGTAGTACCTGATACTGGTAAACACTATTTTAGAGTTTAGAAATACTGTAAACTAAACTGTGATGACTGTGTAATTATACATTGCTGAGTAACCTTTTCTTAATCTTTTTCACATTCCCTGTAATCAGCACACAAATTTGTTTTCACTTTTTTTTTATCCTATTGTGCAGGAGAAAGATAGTAAAGGCACTAAACTTGCATATGTTGCACCTACAATACCAAGACGACTGGCCAGTACATCTGACATTGAAGAGAAAGAAAACAGGTAAGTTCATCATTATTTGCCTTATGTATTCATTATAATATCTTTATTATCTAGCATCAGAGTCAGTACATGAGCGTTGTTTGATTATGTGAGGATATGTATTGTGGGAAGAGATGGAGGGTATTACTGATAGAAAAAACACCAAGTACATTGGTGCTGAGGAGGTACACATTTGGTGTGTACATGAAGTAGCAAAGAAGCTGTTGTAGTTGGAACAGAATGAGAGGAAAGTGGGAGGAGATGAGATCACAAACTATGCAAGTTCTGTAAATATTTGGAACGTTTAGGAAAGAGGAAAGGAAGAAAAGCCCTTACTTAATCATTGTCAACGTTTTAGTTTATTTTCATTTTTCAGCATCTAGAGTTTGAGAACTTTTTAATGTAGTTGTAATGTTGTGATACCTAATTTTGTGATTTTGTTTTGACCCAATATCTCATAAGTAGTTTAATATGTTAGTGTATATTTTCAATAAGCTTTGTTTTTCATCAGCACGTATTATACCATAGAGTAGATCTGCTGAGGTTATAGTAATCATCTGCCCTGCCCATGTTACGGACATTTAAATTGTCCAATATATTGTGATCATAAATTACGTTTCTGTAAATGCCCTAATTCCCTTTCTCCCTATATTTAGGATTAAGGATAGAATCTTAGAACTGGAATTACTTTCACTTCTGATAAATATCCCAAAGTGTTTCCTAAGAGATTTTACTAATTTCTACTTCTGCTAATATTTATTCGTGTACTACTTTCTTAACCCTATTTTAAAAGTATCTACCAGCATCTGAAGGGTGTTCTTTCTACAGAGACTCTTCAAGTTTGCGAACAAGTAGCTCTTATACAAGAAGAAAATGGGAAGACGATCTCAAAAAAAATAGTTCAATCAATGAAGGATCAACTTATTATAAAAGGTAATCATATAATTCTTAAGTGGCTTCTATGTATTCTTTTATAAAAATATGAGGTAATTATTTGGAACCTTCAATTTAACATTTAAACAAATATGTACTTTTATTAAATACTACATCTTTTGTTTAAGTAAAATTTACTTTAAAGATACTGTATATTTAAAGATGAGTGATAATTTGCACTTATTTATCATGTCTTTATATCATATATTTAATTAAACTTGAAATATAAACTATCCTTTAGTTTTTAGCATATTTACAAAGAGTTCTTTATAGTGGAGTTGTTGACTAGAACAGCATAAATAGGCTAGTGTCTTAATTGATCTAGTCATCATTGGTAATCTGGAAAGTTTTTGCTTGTCCTAAAACTCAGAGCTATGGAAATGTCTTCATTTGGAATGTTGGCGATATCATATTGGAGAGGAATAAAAACTAATAAATTACTTCCCTACAAAAAGCAATCAAAAAGAAAAATAAGATAATAAACAAGTATAATGTGGGAATGGGTCACGTCTAGGGATCTGACCCATTGCTGAAACAATTTTCTTCAACAATGTCAATATTTTATTTTCCCTGGGTAAAACCAAACCAAAGTGTTTGTTTCAGGCCCAACCTGGCAGACAATGTGGTCTGTAATAGCTCCAGAAATGTGAAATATCAGACTGATCACTTTTGAGTTTTGTTGAGGGGGCTGGGAGGAGGCAGTAAAATGAGTGGTACACTACCAAATTAGTGAAATCTTCTAAACTCTAGCAAGTTGTAGATGCAACTCTTGGTGCTGGAGCTGGTGGTGTATTTAGGAACACGGTTTTTTTAGATTTTTTTTTCCTAGCCTTGTGATCTTGTATAATGTATAGGCATTAAATAGAGAATACACATACAAACACATCCTATATAGATATGACTCTCTTGTTTAGTTGCTCCTTTGGTAGAAGACAAGATGATTTGATTAGTTCTAGTGTTCCAAGCACCACATCAACACCAACAGTTACCTCTGCAGCTGGGCTTCAGAAAAGCCTGCTTTCCAGCACAAGCACTACTACAAAGATTACAACGAGTTCTTCCTCAGCAGGCACACAAAGCAGGTAAGTCACAGATACATTTTGTGTTCAGGTCTACTGTGTGCTTATGTATGTGCATGCGTTTTTGTTTAGAAGATCGTGGGGCTCTGGATTTTTTTCATTTACCTTGTTAAAATTATTTACAAACAAAAATTGGTTCCAAAATGAGGCAATTATGCATGTCTGGGGAAAAAAATTTAAGTTCTTGAATTGTGAACTTTTCTTGGATTAGACTGCTTAAAATGTAAATTCCTCTTTGACAGCTCTCAGTGAGCCTTTTGGTTCATAGTTTAAAGCTCTCACCTTGTGTTTTTAAAAAATCCATCCCTATAGTCATGTTTTCAGCTGCTAGAAAGTGCTTTCATTGTTTAGCTGTTTTCCTTTTCTCTTTTTGTGTTGCTGCTTATGATGCTATAGTACCTCAAATCGTTTGTGGGCTGAGGATAGTACTGAAAAAGAAAAGGACAGTGTTCCTACGGCAGTGACCATTCCTGTTGCTCCAACTGTTGTAAATGCTGCAGCTTCTACCACAACCCTGACTACAACTACTGCTGGCACTGTCTCCTCCACATCAGAGGTCAGGGAGAGACGCAGGTGTGTAAAGGTCATAACAGTATTGCTGATATTATCTTGCCCAATAATCAAAGTTGATTTTTGTTTTTTTAAAAAAAATCTTGTTAAGTTGATGACCATCTCTCCAGTAGGCAAGTAAAAGAAACACTCTGTCAACACAGAACTATGTAAATTGATAACCTAGTAATTACTAGTATTCAGGCTTGCTACCCACCTCTGACAGAACTGATGTTTCTGTTTAAAGACAGTGAGCCAGACAGTTGTTTTCTTACTTAGCCATTTTAGTTTTTTCAGTGGCTTTATTTCAATTTTCTTTAATGAAGAACTGAACATACACAAACACAAAATAGAAAATAGATACAACATGACAAAAACAGGTTTTACCATCCTTCTCAGTGTTTCTTCCCGTTATTAACAAATTTGATGGATGTTAAACTGTTTGGTTTTTTTTTTTTTTTTTTTTTTTTGTGACTGTTTTTGAGAATTTCATCTGAAGATTCTCTTGGTGAGGAAAGGCATCTGTGCATATATGTAAGCCAAATAATTTTTAAATATGTTAAATAGGCTGGGTGCAGTAGTGCACACCTGTAATCCCATCACTTTAGGAGACCAAGGCTGGAGGATCGCTTGAGGCCAGAAATTTGAGGCCAGCCTGGGCAACATAGTGAGATCTCGTCTATACAAAAAATAAAAAAAAATTAGCCAGATGTGATGGTGTACAACTCTAGGCCCAGCTACTTGGGAGACTGAGGTAGGAGGATCACTTCACCCTGGAAGTCGAGGCTACAGTGAACCATGATTATGCCATTGTATCCAGCCTAGGTGACAGAGTGAGATTCCAACTCAAATATATATATATATACATGTTGAATATATTCACTTAGTTTTAGTTCTGGTACATAGAAAATAGTTTGTGAATTAATTTTTTGCACTTAAATGTTTTTAAGAACATTGCTCACTTCTTCCTGTTGCTACCCATTGGTATGGAATCATAGATGTAGAAAGGAGATTATTCCTTTATCTTTTGTGATATCCTTGCTTTACAGAAGGAAGTAACCCAGTGATATTATGTGACTATTCCACTTTTGTATAGTTAATTAGCTTGAGAGCTGAAGCTAGCCCCAATATTGCAGGCGAATCAGTTCGATTTCTTTTGGCTATTATGCACAGTTTCTAGCTTTGAATTTTGTTTCTTTCTCTTGAAAAAGAAGAAAATCTTAGGAAACTAGATGTAAGATCTATTTTTATATTTTGTTATTGCAAAACTGAATTAGCCATTTAACTATATTTCCTCACTGAAATACTGAGCAGATTAACTTTTTAAATTTCCATCACATAGTATTCATATACAGTTCTTTTGCTTTGATGCCTAGCAAAGTGCCTGGCCTGTAGTAGAAATGGGCTCACAGTAATATTATGTTTGAATATAAGAAAAGTTACAAGTAACTTAATTTTTTTTTTTCTATCTTTGATTGTATCTTTAGTTTTTGTTAATGTAGTTAGGTTTTATTTCTACTTTTATGGTGAAATTTAGTGATACTTTTGTAAGGCCACTAGAAGGAAGTTAACATTCTTTATTTCATTACCAATATAGGTCACATTATATTTTAATTATTCCTCCTTTATTTTACTATAAATTTAATCAATTTTAGGTTTTTGTGGAGTTTTCAATAAGACCACATAGCTAATACAAATTCAAAGATCTTACGTATATATCATTTGATCACACTTACCAAAATAAGTTTGAGGGGTTTGCTTTTTTTGGTGGTGGGGTTGGGAGAGGATGTTGAAAGGAAAAAGGATCATAATATTCTTGGGTTTTTTTCCTCCTTACTTTGCTTTGATCCTTCAGATGAGACTTCTCACCAAGTCAGACTTTCTTCTGTAAAATGAGGTGTTTGGTTTATATAATTTTTAACTTCTAGAATCCTTTCTATCTCCACCATTCCTTGCTTTTGAAATATCTCCAGTGACAATTAAAGCCTAATGAACGTCTCCCCAGAACAAATTATGATTCTTAGCATCTCTGTTAGAGATAGTTGAGTTTCGACCTTTAGAATTAGTCACAATTAATTTTAATGGAAGACATTAAAGATTGAAAATTAAATATTTAGATATATTGTTAGGACAGAGAAGATTCTAACAACATAAGAAAAAAATGTGTTTGTTGACATTTTTTTCTGGTCTATATATAGAGAGAAGTTTTGTTTGTCTTATCTTGTTGTGAGGATGTTTGCAGTGATATTAATGTTTGTGTTTTGTTTTATGTGAAATAATTGTTTGCAATTTTGAATACATTGTTGGCCTCTTCTGTTTGTCTTTTAATTAAGTTTCATCATTGGTTCTAAAATGTGTATGATTGATATTTTGCCTAAAAAAGTATATATGATGATTTAAGAATATATTGTGACTGAAAAAGTTAAGTCAACACATTTTTCCTGTTAGGTATCCTCAAATATATGCTTTCAGATATTATGCAAAGTCACCATGCATACTATTAAATTTCACAGTGTTCTTGTTTTCCTGTTTTTATTGATCATAATTATATCAGGGTTTCCTGTTTTTGTTAGTTAAGATTTCCAGTGGATTAACTTTTATGGAGGAGTAGGGAAAAAAGATAACCTTAAATAGTTGGAGAGTGATAACAGATTCTTTCACTGTTTAAGTACTCATAATTTTTCTTAGTCTTTTCAAACTACAGAACAGTACCTTTCATTTTACTTCATACAAACATGAAACTGTTGCTTTAGTATAGCTGTTCTCGTTCATCGTTTTTTTCTCAGCTTAAGCAAGTCCCATTTGCCCATTTATCTTCCCTCTGGAAGGAAAAGCGCTGAGTGTGAGATAATAGAGTTAGTATTCAGGGTTTTTTTTCTTTTTTTCTTTTTTTTTTGAGTTCGAGTCTCACTCTGTCTCCCAGGTTGGAGTGCAGGGCACACTCACACCCACCCGCTGGGCTCAGGCCATCCTTCCACCTCAGCCTTCCAAGTAGCCGGAACTACAGGCATGTGCTTCCATGCCTGGCTAATTTTTTTTTTAATTGTAGATAAGAGATCTCACCAAGTTGCCCAGGCTGGTCTCGAACCTGCAGGTGCAGGCAGTCCACTTGCCTTGGCCTTCCAAAGTGCTAGGATTACAGGCTTAGCCACCGAGCCCAGCCAGTATTCAGTTTTTTAAAGATGTAATTTGGTTGACTAACCAAAATACAACAACTACTAGAAATATATACATATATATATCAGCCAATAAATATCAGTGAAATTGAAAAATTGCAGAATAATTGCATTTATTAGGAAAAAAATCTTTAAAAAAACAACCTTTGGTTTGCTCAAAATGATAAGCAATCTAAGACTAAGGAATAAAATTATATACCCTGTGTAGTTATAAGAAGAAAGAGATCCAGTAGAACAGTATGATAGAGCAGTGATTAAGAAGGCTACAATGGGGTCTTGTTCGTATATTCTACCATCTTTTTTATCACTTCTTTGGAATTAAAAACATAAAATGTATAAATTATTTTTCTTCTCTACATCCTGTTCTTAGAGGTTTACTCTAGATAGGCACCCCAAGGGAGGCGAGAGGAACTGAATATCAGAAGGTGACTATCAAATAAATGTGTTATGTGATATGTAATACAAATTGATAGGGTAGATTTTTTGCTAATTTGGGACAAGTGTCATGTGAAAAGTTAAAATAAACAGATTTTGTAAGTCTTTCAATGAGTAACTTTTATACTCCTAACCTGTATATGTTAAAACAGATATGATAAATATGTTTGTTGACCTTAGCAATTTGAAACTACTTAAAAGGATACCAGGTTCACTGGAAGACAGTGTGATGGTTGATTAGTGCTGTTTGCCATGGGAGTAAAAAGAATCAAGTAGCAATGCAAGCTTCTCTGTTCGAAACTAAATATGAAATGTCTGACTATATTATACAGAGTAGAGCCAGCATTCAATGGTTCATACTTATTTCAGAGCAGCTCATGAAATGCTAATGTGATACATACAAGATTCCACCTCTTAAAAAAGAAGTTGCATCATTATAAGATAGTGCCATAAGTTATTCAGCCAGATAGAGAAACTAGGTGATATTTTCTCAAACTAGATCATAAAAACAACTTAAGTCAATATATAGCAGTCATGGCATTTTCATCTTTCTGTAAGTTTGCTGGATGTTCTTTTCAAGTAAAAACTTCAGAATTTCTTGACTTAACCTTTGTCTTTAATTGTAGTAGAAATGACAAAGAGAACCATTCCACTGAAACTAATTTTAGCCAATAAGTGAAAGCTAATTGATGAAATTGAGGCAACTAAGATCTTGAGTAAGAAATAACCTTGTTATCTTAAAATTAATTATCTTAGGAGGTAAATACTAGGAATAATGTCATATATTCTAGTTTTAGAGTGGCAAATTTCAAAAAATTTAGAAGTGTACGGAGGGGTATACGGGTAAAGAAATATGAGTTCCTAAGTATGTAAAAGGAATGAGGACTCTCCAAAAAGATTCTGGAAAAAACGGTAGATGATTCTAAGAAGTTTGAAGATCTACTATACTCAATGAACTTAGAAAAAAATAGAAGAAAAGACGTAAAACACACAATAAATTCAGAAATTTGTTAAAACTATATAAATAGCGTCAGAGAGGTTAAAAAGAATGAATTGAGAAGGATGCTACAGCTAACAAAAGAGCCTTTTTATTTTACTTTATTTTATTTTACTGTATTTTATTTTATTTATTTTCGAGTGGAAGTCTCACTCCGTCGCCCTGGCTGGAGTGCAGTGGCACATTCACAGTCACCCCAGCGTAGACCTGCTGGCCTCCAGTAATCCTTCCGCCTCAGCCTTCCAAGTAGCCGGAACTACAGGCGCATGTTACCACGCCCAGCTAATTTTTTTTTTATCATTTATTGTAAAGACAAGGTCTTGCTGAGTTGCCCAGTCTGGTCTCAACCCACAAGCTCAGACAGTCCACTCACCTTAGCCTCTCAAAGTGCTGGGAGTACAGGCTGAGCCACCAAGCCTGCCCCAAACGAGCCTTTTTAAAAAGTAGCATTTGAATAAAGAAAACTCACGGATTGCTCAGGGTTTTAAGAGAAAGAACAGGTGAAATTAACTTAATAAACATAAACAACAGAAAATAAAGATACAGTTGACCTCTGAACAACACAAAAGTTGGGTTACCAACTCCCGTGCTCTCAAAAGTCTGCATATAACTTAAAAGTCCCCCCAGAATTAACTAGTAGCCTGCTGTTGACTGCAGGTCTTACCAATAACATAGTTTATTAACACATATTTTGGTGTTATGTATTATGTATTATTTTAATGAAGTAGGCTAAAGAAAAGAATGTTATTAAGAAAATCATAAGAAAGAAAAATGCATTTGCTATTTATTTTTGAGTGGAAGTGGATCATCATAGAGGTGTGAGGTGTCTTCATTTTCCTGTGGAATAGGCTAAGAAGGAAGAGGTGGTTTGGTCTTATTGTCTCAGAGGTGGAAGAGGTAGAAGGGGAGACAGGAGAAGCAGGCACACTTGTGTAACTTTCATTGAAAAAGAAATCCTTGTATAAGTGGATTCGAGCAGTTCAAACCCCAGTTGTTCAAAGGTGAACTGTATTTCTATAAATGTTATCTGAGAAATGAAATTATGTTAATAATTGAACTTACAAGTAGTGTTGATTACTAGAAAGTCTTTGTGTTGCATTGTAGGACTCTGTCTTATCTTTGCTTATTCAACTATTTAATTATTTAAGTTTTAACATAGATTTCTTGCTTTTAAAATTGTGCACATTCTGTGACAAGGTGAAACATAGACTTAAACTTAGAAGATGAAATTTAGTGAGCATAAATGCCCAAGTCCTGTTCTTTATGTCAGAAAATCAAATACTCAAGAGTAAGATGCTGATGTAAAAGCTGTTCATATATCAAAATACTTGCATTTTTTTAGAGAAAATGTATGAACGAGAATATGGTGTCTGCCAAAAACATTTTTAATGAAAGCACACTGCCAAGAATGCAGGGAGTGTACTCATTCATCATCCCATAACCTGAAAGTTGTATTTAGTTCTAACTATTGTACTGAAGAAGATACTGTGTAGCGTTTAGTCAGAGAACTTCATCTAAGATGGTGTTACAGGGAACCAAAAAGGGGGCTAAAAGGAGTTATTCAAGGAATTTGATAACACTCTTCTAGTATTTGAAAATGCTGTGGATAGAGAAGAAGTTAAAGCCCTTTCAGTAGATCTTTGAAAAAAAAAGTGGAACTTGGCCTAGGAATAGAACTAATAGGTAAGTTTTAACTCAAGTCAGGACAAACTGGAGAACTAACATTGAATGAGTAGCTACACAAAACAGATTAGATTATCACTTTTGGGGATTATTTTGAGGCTGGGGAAGGGGAGCTTCCTCACTTAAAAATCAACAGTAAATTCACTCCATATCCATTCTGGTTAGTTGGGCTTTTGTTAAATGAAATGTTTTTACCTCTTTGGATAAGACCTAAAATTTTTAATCTTCAGTTCTCTAAATCTTTTTTTTTTTTCTTTCCTTTTCTTTTCTTTTGAGTTGGGGTCTCACTGTGTTACCCAGGCTGGAGTGCAGTGGCACCATCATGGCTCACTGCAGCCTTGACCTCCTGGGCTCAGGTGATTCTTCCATCTTAGTCTCCTGAGTAGCTGGGAACACAGGCACACAATACCACACCCAGCTACTTTTTACATTTTTTGTAGAGACGAGGTATCACTGTGTTCCAGACTGATCTTGAACTCCTGAGTTCAAGTGGTCCTCCTACCTTGGCCCCCAAAATGCTGGGATTACAGGCGTGAGCCACTGCACCCAGCCAGTCTTTTTTATTGTTTGTTTTAATGTGGTTCCCTCTTAGAATTAAATTACATGATTAAAAATGTAGTTAGGAAGAACTTAAATTGTGATATGTTAAAATATAATTAGTTTCAGTCTAAAAAGTAAATTATCAAAATTGCATTATTGAATCAGAGTAAGTATGACTGTTTTCTGAAGACTTAACAAAAAACATTAAAATGTTTAACTAGTATGTTTCATTTACATACATTGATAGATATTTACATTCAAATGTTTTACATTGCCAACTAATAATTTTTATTTATTGCTGTAGATCATACCTCACCCCTGTTAGGGATGAAGAGTCTGAATCCCAAAGAAAAGCAAGATCTAGGCAAGCAAGACAGTCTAGAAGATCAACACAGGTATATTTAATGTGTATAATATACAAAACTTAAATAAATAATATATAAAATATATATGTGCTTAATATCTAAAAATACATTGCCTTTCTCTTTTTCACTTTGCTATGAAAATATTGATGTCAGTATATAGTATGAGTAGATTTTTGGGGGACAAATAATAATCTTTTGTTTATTAATCTTTCTTGAATACATGTATCACTCACATTTATTTCAGTGTTTAACATTATAAGTTTTTTTTTTTAATTTTTAAACATGTTGGGTACAATTCAGGGTTAGGTATACAAATGGTCATTGTGTGGGTAAAGTTTGAGCCTTACTTTGGTCCCCACTTCACCTGGTTTGAGATCAGGTACCCTTATTGATGAGGTGTGCCCCCCCCTTTCTCCCCTGGCAGTTCCCCACTACTCCCAATCCCTTTCTTACAGTATTATGATAATTGTTCAAGGTCAGCTTATGAGTAAGAACATGTGGTACTCAGTTCTTTGTTTCTGTGATATATCACTCAGTATTATAGACTCCGCTGCGAAGTTCATAATTTTGTCCTTCTTTATGGCTGTGTAAAATTCCATCGTGTGTATATACCACATTTTTTAATCCAGTCTTCTTTCAGTGGGCAGCACAGTTGGTTCCGTGTTTTTGCTTTTGTGAATAATGCTGCAATAAACATTCGAGTGCAGGTATCTTTTTCATGGAGTGATTTGTATTCCTCTGGGTATATTCCCAGAAGGGGGATTGCAGGATTGTATGAAAGGTCGATTATTAGATCTTTTAGGAATCACCGAACTGTTTTCCACAGAGGTGGTACTACTCTACACTCCCACCAGCAGTGTAGAAGTGTTCCCTTTCCCCTCACATCCCCTCCAGCATCTGTTGTTTTTTGAGTTGTTTATGATGGCCATCCTGACTGGAGTGTGGGTGGTATCTCAGTGTGGTTTTAATTTGCATTTCTTTGATAATTAGTGAGGCTGAGCATTTTTTTATGTATCTGTTGGCTGCTCATATGTCTTCTTTTGAGAAATATCTGTTCATAAATTTTGCACACTTTTTAATAGGGCTGTTTGTTTTTTTCTTTTCAACACGTTTGAGTTCCTTGTAGATCCTGGATGTTAGGTCTTTGTTAGATATACAGTTGGCAAGTATTTTTTCCCGGTCTGTGAGCTGTCTCCCTGCTCTCTTGATGGTGTCTTTTGCTTTGCAGAAGCTTTTCAGTTTGATGAGATCCCACTCGTCTCTTTTATCTCTTATGGCATGGACATTTGGGGTTTTGATCAGGAAGTGGTTGCCAGTTCCAATTTCCATAAGGGTGTCTCCTGCATTTTCTAAGGTCTTATAGTTTGAGGTTTTATGTTTAGGTCTTTGATCCATTTAGAGTTGATTTTTGTGTATGGTGATAAGTAGGGGTCTTGTTTTAATCTTCTGCATGTGGTCAGCCAATTTTCCCAGCACCATTTATTGAATAAGTTCACCTCTCTCCAGTGGTTGTTAAAGATTAGTTGGTTGAGAAATTGTCAAAGTTGAGTTGGTTGAGAAATTGAAGTTTTGTTTTCGGAATCTCTATCCTGTTCCATTGGTCTGTATATCTGTTCTTGTACCAATTCCAGGCTGTTTTGATTATTGTAGCCTTATAATAAAATTTAAAGTCTCGAAATGTGATGCCTCCCACTTTTTTCTTTTGCTGAGGATTGTTTTGGCTATTCATAGTCGTTTATGTTTCCTTATGAATTTCTGTATTGTTTCCAAGTTTGAGAAGAATGCTGCTGGTAATTTAATGGGTATTGCGTTAAATCTGTAGATTGTCTTGGGTAGGATAGACATCTTAACAGTGCTGATTCTTCCAATCGATGAGCATGGAATATTTTTCCATTTGTTTGTGTCATCTTTGATTTCTTTGAGCAGTGTTTTGTAGTTTTCGTTGTAAAGTTCTTTCACTTCTCTGGATAGGAAGATGCCAAGGTATTTCATTTCTTTTTGTAACCATTGTGAGTGGGATTGTACTTTTTATTTTGGTTTTTGTTTGTTGGTTGTGTATAGGAATGCAGCTGTCTTTTGCATATTTATTTTATACTGAGACTTTTTAAAAGTTCTTTATCAGTGCAAAGAGGTTTTTGACATATTCTCTTGGTTTTTCAAGGTATAGGATCATGTCTGCAAAGAGAGATTAACTTCCTCTTTTCCTATTTGGCTACCTCTGATTTCCTTCTCTTGTCTGATTGCTCTAGCTAGGATTTCCAATGCTTTGTTGAACAGGAGAGATAAGAGTGGGCAGCCTTGTCTTGTTCTGGTTTTCAGGAGAAATAGTTCCGATTTCTGTCTGTTTAGCAGTATGTTGGGTGTGGGTTTATCGTATATGGCTCTTGTATTTTGAGGTATGTTCCACCTATGCCTAGGTGCTCAAGGGTTTTTATGAAGAAGAAGTGCTGGATTTTATGGAAAGCTGTTTCCATGTCTAATGATATAATCATGTGGTTCTTGTTTTTACAGTGAGTAAATCTTAAAAGATAAAGCTTACTCAAATAATTCTCCCATAACTTTTTGTATATGGTTACACTGTTAGTATTATTTTAGCTACATGCCCTTGGGTCTTTTTGAGTATTTATTGTTTTATCCTCATGTCTCTGACAGTGTCTGATGCAGAGTATATCATAAGTGTTAGAATGAATTATATACAGAGGGACCCAGAAAAACCAGAATTATTTTTTGGAGGGCAGGCCCCTTGTAGTACAGGCTTCCTCCACTAAGTAAGTGTTCTAGAAACCAATTGGCATCATGTACCAGCTATCATTGTTGTGAGAAACTGCGTTAGGCTTCAATGAATTTTTTTAAGAGATCTTTTCAACTTGTTTGCCCATTTCATGATGAGTGATTTACAAGAACACCTGCCACTCTGCAATGAGTGCTCAGCAGTTCTTGACCAAAAACAACATCACCACCATGCCCCACCCTTTCTGTTCACCCAATCTTGTCCCGAGTGACTTTTTTTTTGTTTGTTTCCCTGAATGAAAAAAATCCTCAAAGGGAAACGTTTTGCTAGTGTGGAGGGTGTGAAACAAAAAACAGCAGAAGCACTAAAAGGCATCAAAATTGATGAGTTCAGAAACCGTTTTTTCATGTGGCAAAAGCATGTTGATAGGTCTATTACATCAAATGGAGAGTACTTTGAAAGTGACTGAAGTTAAAACTTGTAAGAATAAATACACAATTTTTTGTAAACTCCAGGTTTTTTTGGATGCCCCCTTGTATGATGTCTAATAATTATTTAAAGTTGTATGGATATTTGGAGATATAATGGCAAGGAATAGGCTTCTTGTATTAGGTGTATCCAACAGCTAATGTGTAAGTATGAGAAAGAAGTCACTCAAGCTAGTTATTACCACCTTACCTCCTCGTTATTCTAATTATGAAGTATATTATATATATATATATAT
>CAUYQG010156460.1:0-27642 GCA_963574415.1 Tarsius wallacei
AATGTTGTTGCTTAAGTTTGGGCGTAGCCCAGCAGGTCTTGGTTGCGGTTGCCGGTTGCGGCCACTGCTATCAATTCTGGGGTAAATTTTTTTAATCCAATTAAAAAAAAAAAAAAAAAAAAAGAAAGAAAGAAAGAAAGAAAGTCTCCGGGCTGAGTGCAGTGGCTCACACTGCTGGTAATCCCCATACTTTGAGAGGCTGAGGCAGGAGGATTGCTTGAGGCCTGAAGTTCAAGACCAGCCTGGGCAACATAGGAAACTTCATCTCTATAAAAAAAATTAAAAATAAGAAAAGCCCTCCCCAACCACCATGCCCCCAAGGAAACCCCTAGGTATTTCTGATACAGTTCTCTCCTCCTCTGTGTGCTCTGGGCACTTAGTAAGCATTAGTAAGAAAGTGACCTTATTATATTCATGCTGGCCAGAAGCAGGCATAATACTCAGCATTCACACTTAGCCATAGCAACAACATGTTTTAAAAGCTGTCAGAAATTTTCAGGCTGGGCATGGTGGCTCAAGCCTGTAATCCCAGCACTTTGGGAGGCCAAGGAGAGAGGATTGTCTGAGCCTGCGGGTTCGAGACCAGCATAGGCAACATGGTGAAACCTCGTCTCTACAGTAAATCAAAAAATTAGCTGGGCGTGGCAGCGTGTGCCTGTATTTTCAGCTACTTAGAAGGCTGAGGCAGAAGGATCACCTGAGTCCAGCAGGTCCAGGCTGTGGTGGCCAGGAGCATGCCACTGCACTCTAGGCTGGGTGACAGAATGAGACTCCAACTCAAAAAAAAAAAAAAAAAAAAAAGAATTCACAACACTTGAGTCACAACACCCTAGTCACAACACTTGAGTAAGATTATTCTCACTGAACAGATGAAAAATAAAGTTAAATTAACTCAGATGAAAGGGTAAATGGCCTTCCTTAGGTCATGAGAAAAAAACTCCTTTCTGATATGCTCTGTGCTTGCACCAACCTCACCTACACACTAGACTCTAGGGCCTGACTCTGGATTCCACCTGAACCCTAGAGTCATGAAGTGGGTTCCACATGGACAGAGATGACACTATAGCCACCCCTGTGGCCCAGCAGTAGCTATGGTATTTTACAAGGAAGCAAGGGTCCAGCTAAGTCTCTTTCTGTTGGATTCTGCGGCAGGCTGCATTCAAGGAGCTTGCTAAAACCAGGAAAGTTTGGAATATAAATTGACATCAGATGACTGCATGGTATTAACACCACTTCTGGTATCTAAATCCCAATCTTTCATGTAAATTTCTCCACCACCTCCCATCCCAATTTCTAAAATAGAAAATGCTCAAAAAAGTTTGAATAACTTTTTTCTGAGCTCGGAGATTTTCTATCTGATATGCTGAATTAGTCATGTTTTCCTGGTAAATTACATTCTTCAGCTCAAAAGACTATTTCAAGCATGTCTAAATGCATTTGTTTTAAAAAATAAAAGCCAAAAGGCAACTCAAGTTTTCTCTAAAAAAGAAAGCACTATTTAGCAAATAATATTTCAAAGCTATTATATTCAGAACAAGAGGATACTGTTTATAAGACATACCACACTACATTTCTTACATAATTTTCTTTTGTCACTGAAAATACTTCTGAACATTGAGAATAAGCTAGCCAGGTCAGCACGTCATTATAAAGATTTTTCAGTTTAGGTTTTAGCACACCTACGCTTCCATCATCACACTCAACTGCAGAAAATCACTTTTTGGGATAGATACAAATTTACTTCATATTTTGAAGCAAAGTACAGGAGTGTGGTTTAAAAAACAACCATTATTTTTTCATAGCTGAAAACAGAACATTTTTTACCTTTTACTTAGATGCATATATACTCACAAAAAAGTACTAAAGTCCTTTACAAATAACAAAAATAACAAGCACTTTTTTTTAAGCCAGTAAAAAACAACTGATATAGTTTCATGAATCATTAATTTTCAAAAATATGTCATGCCAATTCATACATACTGCTATTCATAAACTGTCAACAGAACAAAAACGCTGTTTGTTTTCATTATTTTCGGAAAAGGAGCACTTGCCATCACATGAGTTTTGCATAAATATTTCTCTCCTCTCCCCACCTCCTCCTACACATTCTATGTATTCTATCAACTATAAAAATAGATGAGCAAAATAAACCAGAGAATTAGGGGACAGGGAATCCTAATTCCCAATTAGATCAACTGATATTAATTTCTCATTCTCCATCTGCTATGAACATGAATCAAGGATGCAATACACCCAGATCCAGGCAGTTCTCACTGTATTTTAACCTGGAAATCTCTAAAAGTTTGGTGGAGAACTGTACTCTTAGCTGTTACAAAAGATTCAGATTTTTCTTTTGTCATCATATGCCAATCATCTTCTGGTGCTTTTTCTGAATCACTGGAGGTTAATAGTTTTCAACAAGATAAAGAGCAGACTGTGGGTATGCAACTCTCATTCACTCCTCTCCCCACCCCCACACCACCCAACATTACAAATATATTCCTAGGAAGAATACAGATTGCCCTAAGAGATCTCTCAGTGATGAGGTAAATCATGCAGATCTTAAATAGTACATTCATTTCTTTAATATTTTCTCATGAGCATCTATTTTATATAAACTCTACTGCATAACCTTCTCCTGCTCATCAAGGATGTGAAATCTAAGAAACACTTGAAATAAACCTGTATTTGTTCAACCAAAGTCTAATATGTAAAGAACATAAGGAAAGCCGCTTGCTGTGGCTCTGTAAAAAAACCTGCTGTGTTACATGACCAATTATGCTTTTTCACTGCTGCCATCTAACTATTCAAGGGCCTTGCCTATGTGCAAGGCTTTTTATTGTCGAATTTAAGAATTTCCATGACATTCAGTGACAGCACTGAGAACTCTCATGATTCCTTATGTGAAGACAGTCTAAGGAGAAGGAACAAATATAAGCATTAGCTGCAATAGTGGGATAAAACAAAGGGAAAAGTTGGCCTGTAGTTGTCTTTTCTCCCTACAAGATTACAACTGCCTTAAGGGGGTTGGGGGGACATTTATTCATTTTTGTACACTTTTGTCCATCCCCAGAGACCAACGACAAGAAATAGTTGTTGAACAAATTTTAAACCCATTCCTTCACCTATAAACTTTAAAAGTGACTTTAGTGTCATATCTATCACAGACAAACCCTAGTACTCGTACTGATCTCTCAGAAAACCAAAAGCTACGAGGTCAGTGATTAAATTTTTATGTACCGGCCAGACTCGGTGGCTCAGCCTGTAATCCCGTGCTTTGGGAGGCCAAGGTGAGTGGATTGCCTGAGCCCGCAGGTTCAAGATCCGCCTGGGCAACTTGGCGAGACCTCATCTCTACAATAATCAAAAATTAGCTGGGCGTGGTAGCATGCGCCTATAGTTCCAGCTACTTGGAAGGCTGAGGCAGAAAGATCGCTGGAGCCCAGCAGGTCGAGGCTGTGCACTCCAGTCTGGGCGACTGAGTGAGACTCCAACTCAAAAAAAAAAAAAAAATTTTTTTTTATGTACCAAGTTACCATAGTTTGGGCTGATTAAACACAAAATGACTTACAAAAAGATTATTTCACTGGCATAAAATAAATGCAATAAAATGTTCTTGAAACACTATCTAATTTCACCAGTTGAGCAATTCTTGAGGAAGATGTTTGTTTTGTACATATGCATAGCTTTTTAAACTTAAAAATGTTCATATCTATATCTTTATGATAATATGAACTTTGACAGTCACCTAAACGATCAAAAATCACAGAAAAAAGTAGTACCCTAAATGCTTAAAAGTGTTACTATATACTAAGGACACAGTAAATTTCTATACTAAAAAAATCCAAAACAACAACAAACAGCATCCTCGTTTACTCTCAGACAATTTGTTGACAGTCAAAAAGAACAGAGCGTTTACCAGAGACTTAGGTTAATAATGCTTAAGGATGTATTCAGCTTTAATACATAAGACCCGTTAATTCCACTATCTCTAAACATACACTATTGGAACCTTGAAAATGAAAAAAAAAAGCTATTAAAAGTATATTTTACTTAATATTTTACTCACATGTGGTTAAATGTTTACCATACTTGCATTCTCCAAAAATGTGGATGCATAAAGTGCTTCTAGGATTATTCTACAACAACTGCAGTAATATCCCAACGGCACAGTATGCTAGCATGGGATGACAATTTCTATTTTGAGGAAAGCAATCTAGTACCTCAGTGAATTATAAAATAAGTTGTTCTTTTTTTAAAAAACTGAAATTCACCGGGCTCGGTGGCTCAGCCTGTAATCCCTCGCTTGGGGAGGCTGAGGTGAGTGGATTGCCTGTGCCCGTGGGTTCGAGACCCGCCTGAGCAACTTGGCGAGACCTCATCTCTACAATAAATCAAAAAATTGGCCGGGCGTGGTAGCGCGCGCCTGTAGTTCCAGCTTGGAAGGCTGAGGCGGAAGGATCGCCTGAGCCCAGCAGGTTGAGGCTGCGGTGGCCGGGAGCAGCCACTGCACTCCAGTCTGGGTGACAGAGTGAGACTCCAACTCAAAAAAAAAAAACAAACCTGAAATTCTGTATTATATTTCAAAACCAAGAGCGACTTTTAAATAATGTATAAACAACACTGAAGATAAACAGAAATAATAACATACCTCATAAGCAAAATTCCAGGTGGCTTACCACATTTGCTGAAGCGATAGGGCTAACCCCAGCAGAACTTTAGGAAATGTCATCTACCTAATCTGTGGACGAGTTAACTCAGTCTCACTAGTTTTCTCCTATTTTTTTTTTAACACTCTAGAGGGAATACACTTCCTACTGTGAAGTAACCAAAGACAACCAATCTTGCAGTTACTTGAGACAATAAATGTGCTCAATTCTGAAGAAAGGACAGGGGAACTTCCCTTCCTAAGATTTCTTTCAAAAAGATATTTTACCTTTACTAGATAATGGAATAGGAAATGGTACCAGATGGTCTCCAAAAATGCCTAACCCTTCAGTTGACTAGACCATGTACATGATGTTGTGTTAGGTACACAGGTACACATGACTCAAAAAGCAGGCCCACTAGAGTAGGCTTCCCCCTGTAGGCTGCAGCAGAAATAGAGCATACAGGACAGACGGTCTTTGAAACTGGTAATGGCCCGTGCCATTGTCTCCACCCAATTTCTAATTTTAAATGACTTACACTATCCCTGATGATCTTGATAACAGTTAATTATGTGATTTATACTCATTCCTCTAGCCCTATGGCAAAGAACACTAAAATTCAGAGTCCTGACCATGTTCCTTATATATTGTGATACTACAAAGATTATTTCAAAAGTTATTCTACTTTGTAGCTGTTCAGAATATAAGTGGTTACTTATATACTAAAATATAGAATTACTAAATGACTACTAAATCTATGACTGAATACGAATCATCTAATATATGAAAAGGAGATTTAGCAACAAAAACTGCTTTCCTTTGTAGATGTGAATCCACTAAGTCAGCAGCTTCTAGAACTGTTGTGTGTGTTCACTTTACAGCAGTGACCCTACTGGTTTTATTTAGACACTAGCAAACATAGATTATCAGCAAAACTCTAGACTGAGCCATAAAGGATAATTAAAAAACTCAAAAACAACAATAAAAACTCATGTTCTATAAATTTTGGTTTCAGAAATCCCAGCACCCACATAAAGTTTGGACAGGATATGCAAATTGGAGATATGACTCTCCATCAAACAATTACTATAGAGTACCTGGGTTCTGAGTCCTCTTATCTTCCATGGTCATCTAACCCAAATAAGTCAGCAGACTCAAGACACGGTTTGACACATCAATTCTCTTACTCAAATACTGATGGATAGTAACATGAAAACAGGGGCAAGGAAATATGACAGCTTTTCACAGATCAGGAGTCAAGTCATATACCCTACTCAGAAAGCAGCAAAATATGACCACAGTACAACAAAATACCATGTGATATGATGTTCAGTTTTACTTTGTATTGACAGTCAATGAAAAATTTCTTTGCTTTAGCATCATTCTTCTAAATAATTTTTTTTAAAGAATCTTTTTGTAAATAACAATAATAATGGATTGTAACTGTCATGGAATCAATGTTTGTGTCCCCCACCTCCCAAGTTCATATGTTGAAACCTTAACCCCCAATGTGATTATACTTGGAAATCAGTCTTTAGGAGGTGATTAGGGTTACATGAGGTCGTAAGAGTGGGCTCTGATCAGATGGGATTAGTGTCCCTATAAGAAGAGACACCAGAGAGCTCACTCCATCCCCTACCACCCCACCATGTGCAAGGCCATGTGATGACAGAGCCAGGAGGTAGCCATCTGCAAGGCAGGAAGAGAGCCCTCACCAGAAATCAAACCCTGCTGGAGCCCTTGATCTTGGACTTCCCAGCTTCCAGAACTGTGGGAGAATAAATATCTGTTGTTTATGCCACCCAGTCTATGGTATTCTGGTAGGGCAGTCTAAGCAGACTAATACAGTAACTATGGAATAGAATTTGTGAGTTTATGTTAATTTTTAAAAATATATAGATATGCAAATAAATAGGGAAGAAGAGGAAAATTCCTTACAGAATCTCAACTAATGAATGTTGAAGGAATTTGGAAAATAAAAATAGGTTCCAGGCTAATAATCAGCAACAGATGCTAAAATTAGTAAGTAAAAGTATGGTGAGAAACAGAATATTTACATAATCTCCAAGTATCTTCCCACAAGACAAGAACAAAGGGAAATAGCAGTAGTGTTACAGCAGAGAGAGCTGACATCACCATCACCAAATGACCAAAGTTAACAGCATCAGTAATGGGATCAATGGACATCATGTGACTTCTGATATGATGCACTGAGATGAACACAACATCAATACTCTGGCGTTCTTGTGGAAAATACACAATATGAATTTAATTATTAGGAAGCAAACCCTACTTGAGAACCATTCTACAAAATAACTAGTCAGGTTTCTTCATCAAATGTGTAAAGGTCACAAGAGACCAATAAAGACAGGAAACATTTCAGATTAGGGAGACTAAAAAGACATGACAACCAAATGCATCATGTAATCCTGGACCAGAAAGGAAACAAATGTGGAACTGAGGAAATTAAATACGGGCTACAGATTACACGGTAATATTGTATCAGTGTTGATTTCCTAATTTTCATAACTGTTGGTTATGTAAGATGTTAACATCTGGTTGAAGGATATATGGGAGCTCTTTGTATTACTTTTTGCAACATTTTTATATGTCTGAAGTTACTCCAACCAAAATGAAAATAAAAACAAACAAACATTAAAATGGTATTTTTAGTATAGTATATACACCATTATTTTTCTCTCTCTAATAATCTGTACCTTGCTTATACTAAATTTAACAAATTGGCCTTAGCTTAACTTGTAATTTTTGTGCCATATGATGCATCTTTCATATAATTAATTGGAATGTTTCTCTGTGCTCCACTGGGCTAAGCAATGTCATCTGTCCTATTTCTTATTAAAGAAGCATGAACTTCGGGTGTAAGTCAGTAGGCACACTCACATCCCTAGCACCTAGTTCAGTGTTGAAAGAATGAATAAATGAATTATTCTGAAGCAAACATCATGGGGGGAAAGGCCAGAGGAATAGGACATAAAATATTCTTGTTTATCTTACAATATCAAGTTTTATGAATAATTTCATAAGAGAAAAAAAGAAGTCTTACTTTTGGAAAGTAGTTGAGTTTTATACTTTATTTTGTAGTCTTTGGTTTTCTCCTTGTATAACACCTTTTCATCTTCAACATTTATTATTTCAAAATTGCCAATATACATCACCAAGACTAGCATTTATTTAAGGTTTAGTATACATAAGGTATCTGCTAATTGCTTCACAGTTTCCCTTATGTAATTATCTTAACAACCCTGTGAAATGGACAGAACTGCTATACACTCTGCCTACTCACAGATAAGAAAACAAGTCCAAGAACCTTAAACAACTGACTCAAGGTCTCTGTGTGGTGCAGTGTGATCCTGATCTGGGCAGTGTAACTCCAGGGCCTAAGCTCTTGGCCATGGATCTCAACTGCCTCTTGTTTTTATATGCACATAAAAAAAAAAAAAGAAAAACATACACATTTTAAAAAGGAAAAACAAAACAAAACACCTGCTCAACTACTCATAGTAGCCAGAGGGAAGCAGTTTATAGGGTAGATGGCAACTAAATAACAAACACAAAAGCCTCTATGTAAAACACACTTCTCTAGGTCTATGCAATTCTCTGCTCTTTTAATTTTACTCGTTCACGACAGTAAAAATTCCCTCATGAAAATAAATCCCAGCTTTGCCCTGACTGCCAATAAAGAGAGGAAAATAATATTATCCTCATCATTCAGGACAGGCTGGGGTTGCCGGATGCTCCTTGGAGCAAGAAGCAAAGGGTGCAGCAAACATCCTTCCTTCAGCAGGAAGAAAGGGCTCAGCAGAGGGCAGGGGCAGAGGGACATGGGGTGAGAAACCTAGGAGGAAGGGGTCACAGCCTGGAGGTCGCTGAGCTCTTCTCAACTGGACTGTTACTACTTAAAGCCACACCCAGATGCTGGTCAAAATATACTCTAAAAACATTTCACATAACTAGTCACTGAAGCAGACAATGAATACTGCACACTTCGGTGTAGTTTTGTTCTCTCAAATCTTTGTCCCAGTATGGGAGCAACTGGGCACGTCTTTTCAAAACATCTGACATGCAGGGCTAGGAGCAGCATGGGATTGCTGTGAGGATGAACTGAGTCTACAACAGGGCCTGGCACATAGTGAGCATGCCTTACTATCATTGTTGTCATTGTCCCCAGAGTACTGTTCAGGAGTAGACACTTAATAAGTCCTTGCTTTTTTTTTTTTTTTTTGAGATAATGTCTTGCTCTGTTGCCCAGGCTGGATGGAGTGCAGTGACATAATCATAGCTCACTGTAGCTTGGGCCAACTGGGCTCAAGGGATTCTCCCACCTCAGCCTCTGAGTAGCTGGGACTACAGACATGCACCACCATGCCAGACTAATTATCTTATTTAATTTTTAGTTTTGTAGACATGGGGTCTTGCTATATTGCTCAGACTATTTGCTAACTTTTACTGAAAACAAAATGTGGTTAAGTCACAAAATTATGGGACTTAGAGTCATTATGAATGTGCAACGAAACAGAACTGCAGCTACAGTTAGTGATTTTTCCTCAGCCCCTGGACAGTATATGTGCACAAATTACAGCACAGACCAAGAAAAGACATGAGGAAGCAGAAGTGACTCTGTTTCTCTGCATTACCATTAGCAAATCTAAAACTCTGCATCACACCTTTTGCTACAGGAAGTGGTAATGTCCTTCTCTGGTATATCACCCTCCTTTCCTACAGTACTGCTTGTTTACTTTTCAAGTTCATTTCCTCAGTGGTTACAGATCTGGGGGAACACTTAGACACTTACTGATAACACTGTTCAAACAACTTTAGAAGCTGTATCCATTTTTGCTTAGCTCTTTGCAACAATATTATACCATATTCTGCATACATTACTGCTAACCTGTTTGGCATTTACTCACTTGTTTATTATAATTAAATAGCATCTCTTAAAAGTCCAAATTTAGAAAACCAATTAAGAGGTGATTATTCACATTATAAAAGAAGATTGCTTTAAAGAAAGATTCACTTAAGTATTCCTTTCCAAGGTCCAGTTCTCTCCTCTGCCTGCTTTGTAGTAGAGATGAAGAGTGTTTTAGGAAGCACAGACATTTTTTAATCTACAGAGAAACCATTTAGGAAGGAGCACACACAACAATAACATGGAGCAAAAAACATCTCTAATGTTACCAAATACTTACTGACCTCAACTAAGCTGAAAAATGACTCCCGTAACTGTCAAGTTTCACCTTTCCCTTCTAAAAGCAACCTCTAACCTTGGAAGCTTGTGTCCCCAAAGGAAATTGCCAATTTGTGTGAAATATGGGCCTTCCCTAGGAGATAATTAGTGCTCTTTGATAGGGATTTTTAAGATGTAATCTATGTATCTGTACTTTTGAGATCTATGTAGTGAGGCAAGACCAAGATGAGGGGGAACACAGCCAAGTGACAGAAACAGTGAGGTGAGTGTGTGAGGTGCCTGCAGCTGCAGGGGAGGGAGGGAGGGAGGCAGCGGGAAGGAGAGAGAGCATGGTGGAATTTTAGGGCAGGGACGCTTGCTATTCAGTATGATACCATAATGGTGGGTACATATCACTATACATTTGTCAAACCCCACAGAATACAACAACCCTAATGTCAACTATGGACTGTGGCTGATAATGCCATGGTCAGACAGGTTCATGGACTGTAACAAACTTCCCACTTTAATGCTGGCTGGGGTGTCAGTGGTGGAAAGACCAAGGGTGTGTGTCCAAAAGGAGTACGTGGCAACTCTGTACACTTTTTTCAATTTTGTTGTAAACCTAGAACTTCTCTGAATATAAAGTCTGTTCATTGAAAAAGTGTTCACAGCATAAAATCCTGTAATAATACTGATAGGGAAGACAGTGTTATTCGTTGAGTTTATCTGAGGAAGAGATGTTGAAGCCAGACACTGAAGGGGGAAAGGACATGGGTCTGGATAAGAGAACATATCATTAAACATGGGAAATGATGACGAAGGACTTCAAGGGGCCACACTGATAGGGCTTCTAAGTCCCAGGCTGAGAAAGCTGGTTTCTGTTCTGTGGGCATCCTGGAGCCCCAGAAGGTTCTGAGCCAGTAGTTATATGATGAGACCCCTCTAAAAAGTTTAACTTAGTGTGTGGAATGGAATTTGGAGCAAGGATAAGGACTGGACGTCAGAATCCAAGTGCAGGACTGAGCAAAGGATTCCCAGGCACAGAATGGGGGGAGACAAGGGGAGGGGAGTAAGAGAAAAAGGGACTGGAAGGGGTTATGAATGCTTATGAGGTTTCAAGCCCTTGAGACTAGAATAGCGAAGCTATTACCTAAAATAGGAAATGCAGAAAGAAGAATTGGTGTATGTAGAAGATGCATTCTTTTGGTGTGAGCACAAATTAGTCACGTAGAGATGTTTAACATACTGTCACAAATATGGCACTGAAGCCAAAAGCATTTAATAGTAATCAGCAAAAGAGCTTTTAATTAAAGCTCTAGGAAGAGCTGTAGCTATAGAAATTGATAATGTCACAAAGGGATTCAGAGTAGAAAAAGAAAACGGCCAAAATCTTCAGAAAGAGAACTCCACAAAAGAGTCTGGACAAGGAGTTCTCAGATAAAACAGAAACAGAAGGCACAGGAAACATTCTCTTCTGCCATGCTCAGGGAAGTACAGACACCCACCTCTATCATCACAAATGATTTATTATGCACTCCCTCCTTCACTGCAGGGACACAGACACTGTTAAGTCGCACTGCTACTTTCTGAAAGTTACAGCCGAGGACTGTGAGTGTAGACACATACTTTAAGTATGAAGTATAGACTTTCAAAATATAAATTCAAGGTGTATATATGCAGTCAACTGTGTATTAATGGTCTCCGATGCATCACTTCTGGTATTCATACCCTCATATAGCACCCTCACACACTGACTCTGGTCTTGGCCAGGAGGCTTGCTGTGGCCAGTGGGACATCGGCAGACAAGACAGTAAGCACAAGCTTGACAAGTGTGTGAGCCCTGGGCTTGTCCTTCTGCAGTGCTGCTGCAACAGCTTCAGCCCCAGCGACTCCCCATCCTACTACAGCCACAAGAGTGAGATCAGAAGAACTGTCCAGCAGAGCTCAGCCCAAACTGCAAAACCATCAGCAAGTAGTTGTTTTAGGCCACTAAGTTTTGGGGGTGATTTACTATATAGCATAATAACTAGTACAGAGCATTTTAAAGGTGAAGGCAAAGTACATCTATGTAGGGCAAGGAAGAATAAATGTAGGAGGAATAAATGTAGGTTTGGAATGGAAGGCAATATTTAAAAACCCAAAGACTGAAAATGGTCCCATGATTTGAAACCCGGGTTGGTCCCTCCAGTACCAAGAGCCTTTCTAGCTGGCTGTCTTTAAATTGCTATATCCTCATCTGTTGATTCCAAACATAATGATCTACAAACAAAGATTCCAGAATTTAAGAACAGAAAAGACCTAAAGGTTGAGGAAAGGGAAGCCAAAGAAGTGAGTCATCCCTAAAGAAACATAACTAATTACTTTTAGCATCAACACCAGCCTATGTAGACTCTATTTGCCATCCTCAAGAAAGCCATGCCCCAGTGCACACGAGACATTTGGTCTTTTCTTCTGTGTGCAGTGAGGCTCAATGGATGGATGGAATCATCCAGATGGTGAAGCAGCATATAGCAAAATAACATGAAGTGCACTGGCTAAAAGGCTGCAGCAACTATGCAGTCCAGACAAAACCAGAACCCAGACCCATCACCAGCAATGTAACTCAAGAACAAAGAGTGTGAAACACCACAAAACACGTTCACTGGACAATTAGTCTCGATGTACATCAAGTTATAGGATGTAAAGCTCTTGTTCAAGTATACTTTGAAATAGTCCATTTCTGATTCACAAAATGATTTTGAATGGATGATCTGAAAATAAATGTGAAAACAGTTCTGAAATGGATCCCTAAATGTATACCATTTCTGGAAAACTTGTCCTTTGGAGACCCTGTGCTCTACAATTCCATCAGCTTATTCCCCAATCACTCTTCGCCAACAACCCCCCAGCCCCACCAAGAATACAGTGGAATTTGCACTAATAGTCCCCCAACAGTACTCCAGGAGGGCTGTATTTTGGATAATAATTTGCACTTCGAAGCACTTTTCATCTTCTTCATTGACTGCACTTGCTAAGAATTAATATTCATAACAAAAATGAATACAATACGGAAAGCATAAGGTTTTGATTTAAAATATCCTGTATAACATAAAATTAGGGGCAGGGGCATTAAAAGCACATCAGGTTAAATGAACTCCACTCTTCTCTATTACGCTGTCCCCTTTTTTGGAACAATCTCTTCTTTTTGTCTCCCTGTTAAATTTCTATGTATGACCATATTCTTTGGTTAATTTCATCTAAATTCACAGCCTCTTTCAATAATTCTTCTCCTCCCCTCTTCCCAAAATCAGTCTTCCTGATATCCTGTCTTCAATTATTCTTAAGGTACATCTTAAAGTATTCCTATTTAAATTAAGTATGAAATCAAGGGGCAGGAAAAGTCCAACAGAATTACTCATATTCCTCTTTCTCTCTCTTTTCCTACCTTCCCTTGATTCCACCTAAATGATTTTCAAAATAAATATTTTATTTTATTTATTTTTTTATTTTTTTTTTTGAGTTGGAGTCTCGCTCTGTCGCCCAGACTGGAGTGCAGGGGCTGCTCCCAGCCACTGCAGCCTCGACCTGCTGGACTCCGGCGATCCTTCCGCCTCAGCCTTCCAAGTAGCTGGAACTACAGGCATGCGCTACCACGCCCAGCTGATTTTTTGATTTATTGTAGAGATGAGGTCTCACCAAGTTGCCCAGGCGAGTCTCGAACCCGCGGGCTCAGGCAATCCACTCACCTCAGCCTCCCAAGGCACAGGATTACAGGCTGAGCCACCAAGCCCGGCTCAAAATAAATATTTTAAATGGAAATCACCTATGGCCATTCCCCTGGGGAACAGAGATTGATTTTTTTACAAAGGAAGGGAAAAGCCACTTTTCTGTTGCTCTATATTCAGTTGAAATAAATTCTCTGACACACATTTTTGGCTTTTGTTTTATAGGAAGTATGTGGGACCTTAAAGTTTAATGAAGAAGGTGTAAACATTATGGTGTCTTGGAATAATATGTCAACATTTTACCATGAACAATATAAAACCAAAAAGTGTGAGGAAACACTAGCTGAGCTTGCCAAAAAAAAAAAAATAGTAAACATTTTGATTAACTTACAAAAACAAATGTATTTCTCTTAATTTATCCACTCAAGAGTTGGGATTAAAACTTTTTTAAAAGTTATGGATGTGACCCAACTTTTATTAGGTCCAAATTGATTTTAAAATGAGCAGGAAAAAAAGGTGGATAATATACTAAAAAATACAAATTGGTAAAAACAGTGTACACAATTCACAGAATACCCTACTCTAAAATTAGAGCACAATTTTTCACAAAACAAAATGCCTGTAATTTTCCTCACTAAACCCCGCAAGTGGATTATTCGCTATAGCTAATTTTTAAAAGTAGGCATAGCTTATAAAATAATATAGTTTTAGTGATCTTTACCCTTTAATAAACATAAAAGGATTTTTATAAACACCAACAAAACTAAAAAGTTATATTCAATTCGTAAAAGCAAGAAAAATTTAATGTTCATGTAATGTCTTTATCCACACAAATATACAGTCCCTGCTATAGAACACATGGAGGAAATTACTGTGCTTAATTTCATCCAGTTTTTAGCAGTATCCAATTTTCTTTTTTTTAATTTTATTTTATTTTAAAGAGGTGGGGTACAATTCAGGGTTAGATGTTAGGTATACAAATGTTCATTATGCAGGTACCTTTGTTGATAAGGTGTGCCCCCCCCACAGATTCCCACAACTGTCGATCCTACCCCCCCACCCTCACCCCCACCCTCGCCAGCAGTTTCCTGCTACTGCCAATCCCTTTCTTATAGTATTATAATAATTGTTCAAGGTCCACTTATGAGTGAGAACATGTGATATTCAGTTCTTTGTTTCTGTGATAGATCACTCAGTGTTATAGACTCTAACTCCATCCAAGTTGCTGTGAAGTTCATAATTTTGTCCTTCTTTATGGCTGCGTAATATTACATGTACCACATTTTTTTTCCAGTCCTCTTTCGATGGGCAGCACCGTTGGTTCCATGTTTTTGCTATTGTGAACAATGCTGCAATAAACATATGTGTGCAGGTATCTTTTTCATACAGTGATTTGAGTTCCTCCAGGTATATTGCCAGTAGGGGGATTGCAGGGTGTAAGAAAAAGCAAAAGAAAAATCAGGATGTCCCAAGCAAAGGATTAACAGAGCTCTGATTAGACTTGAAAGCCACAAGTTAAACAGGTGTTTTGAATTATCACTTTTATTAAAACACAATCCTTTACATGAAGCTCACTAGATTTTATTATGATTATTATTATTAATTCTAGAATATTGAAAGAAACTGTTTGCTTGACTTAACCTAATAGGGACTTATAAATCATGTATTGCAACTCGGAAATTCACTCCTATAGTATCTCCCTTGGTAGCAGGTACTATTTTGGTACCAAAGAAACCTTGGCAACAATCTGGTGCTCTTTCTATACACACAGAAGAGCACCTCCCAGTTATGAGCGTCATCCTGCAAGAGTGTCAGCTTGTTTACCAACATCAGGTCCTTTTAACGAGAGAAAAGCACAAAGGAGTCTAAGAACAGCAGCAGCTGTGAGGAAAACATGCTGGCCAAGACCCACCGCCCCACAAAAGTCCCACAAAGAACCCCAGGAATAGATTATGCTGATGCCGGGTAGTAAGGCAGCGCCCAGTGACCCGTGCAGAGACTAGGGGACTGCCTGCCCTCTGCATGGAGTTCTGCTAAAAGAGACAATGATGGGCACATTCTAATATTCAGGCTTCTTACTGGATCCAATTTATGTACCTTCTCCTCAGTGTGGGAAAATGGAATCTAAACTGTGTGATTGACACTAAGTTGTTCGAACATGGCTCAGTCTTGTCTTCCCTAATACAAAGTGGAAAGAAAGTGCAGCTGAAACAGAGACTTAGTTGCAGTGAGATGAAAGGGAATAACGTTTAATAGTCTACATAAACATTTAGCAAAGGTGTGGCGCGAAATGAGATCTAGCGGAAAACTATCAAGCAAAAATGCAATAAGCAGTTTTAAGAACTGAGAGAAATACTTGGAAAAAATATAAAGTTTTATTCACATTTCATTTTGAAAAAAATTAATGCCCCAAATTATTTTTTATGATCAAGCCTTACTGACTCAACAAACGGCAACATTTGCTTGTGTTGCAGCAGTGTTTTTAAAATGTACCATCTCACTGTAAATTCTATTGTATTCTATGACAGATGATGCTGCAGACAGAAACAGGAGATTCAAACTCAGAGGGTACTCTGGAGATTGCCTAATCTAACCCCCTTATTTTATAAATGAAGAGACTGAAGCCAAAGTCATTCGTGGAAAAGCTGGGTGAAACTCCAAGGATTGCCCAGCCAGAGGTCTCTGCTTCTATTTATAGCCTGCGTGACACAGTCCTGAAGGATACTCTCTACTACTTGAATCTGTCTCAGAAAATGAATCCCCAGTAGACTACACTAAAATGCTGACTTTGACATAAGGAGTGAATTTTTGTTCTCTTTCAGTGATTACATATTTACTTATTTTATGTATGGGGGTACCCAAAAAATGCCAGGATTTATTTATAAAAAACTGTGTATTTATTCTTACATGTTTAAACTTCAGTCACCTCCAAGGTATTCTCCATCTGATGTAATTCACCAATCAAAATGCTTCACCACTGCTCAGTTTTTGAACTAGTCGATTTTGATGCCTTTTAGTGCTTCTGTCACTTTTTGTTTCACCTCTTCCACATAGTCAAAATGTTTCCCTTTGAGGACTTCTTTCATCCAAGGAAACAAAGAAAAAGTTGCTCAGGGTGAGACTGGATGGAATGAGGGTGGAGCACAGGGGTCATGCTGTTTTTGGTCAAAAACTGCTGAACACTAAGCACAGTGGGACTAAGCACAGTGGGGGCAAGTGTGCTCGTAAATCATCCATCATAAAATGGGCAAAGGCGTTGAGAGATTCTCCAAAAAGGATTCAATGAAGCTGAATGCAGCCTCTCACAACAATGCTAGCAGGTACACTGATGTCAGTGGGTCCTAGAATACTTATCTAGTGGGGGAAGCCTATATTACCAGGGGACTACCCTCCACAAAATAATTCCACGGTTTTGTTGGGTTTTGGGGGTTTTTTTGATCCTCCTATATCCGACATTCTTTTTTTTGGAGTCAGAGTCTCACTCTATCACCCAGGCTGGAATGCAGTGGCAAGCTCATGGCTACCGGAGCCTTCACTTGCTGGGCTTAGGCGATCCTTCAGTCTCACCCTTCCAAGTAGTTGGAACCACAAGCACGTGCCACCATGCCCAGCTCATTTTTCTTGATTTATTGTAGAGATAATGTCTCATCATGTTGCCCAGGCTGGTCTCGAACCTGTAGGTTCAGGCAATCCTCTCACCTTGACTTCTCAAAGTGCTGGGATTATAGGTGTGAGCCACTGCGCCCGGGCCTGACATTCACTTTTGAATGCCCAGCTCACCACTCACATCCCACTTCATCCTGAACCCCAAATCTACCTGGTTACTCTATATTCTTTGGCCATGACAGAGCTCCTGCTCCCTAGCCGAAACTGTTCAGGGCTGTCCCCAAATCCGAGCAAGCCCAATGAGCCCTCTTTCCAGGGTGTGAACTTGAGACCTGCACACAAACTTTCCCCCACCACTTAATGATAAGATATAAAGGACAGATGCAATCATCATCTGCCATAATTTGGCTTGAAGAAGGCAGAGATGCAGAGAGCAGCAGAGGTGAGAAACAGGTTCTTGCAGTATCTGCATCCCTGGGACCAGCTGTGCTGCAGGCCCAGCCAGATCCCTAGCTCAGGCTTCCAAAACTCACTGTAGCCTCCTGAAGACAAAGCCCTCTTTTTGCTTAGGTTGAATTGGGTTTCTGTCCCTTACAACCACAGTCCTATAGCATCTCCAAGTTTTATTGAGTTTTGAAGATATTTAATATCTAGTGTACAGTTTGAAGCAAAACCATTTATTTTGGCAAATAAAATTATATCAATAGAAAAGAATATTAGAATGGGCTAGCAAAATCAAACTTGTCACTCAAAATCTAACTAATTAGTATATAACTTATTAAGTTAAATAACAATAAACTAGTAAAGAGAAATTTTAAATATACAGTATTATATTCTCAAATTAAGAGTATTTGTATATAACAGTACATTTATAACAGATCAGTGTACATATATATATATACATGTAATAGATATGTGTTTGTATATATACACACACATATATAGAACAGTATACTTATAACAGTTTAAAATGTAGTTTTATGCCGGGCTCGGTGGCTCAGCCTGTAATCCCACGCCTTTGGGAGGCTGAGATGAGTGGATTGCCTGAGCCCGCGGGTTCGAGACCCGCCTGGGCAAGTGAGACCTCATCTCTACAATAAATCAAAAAATCAGCCGGGCGTGGTAGTGCACGCCTGTAGTTCCAGCTACTTGGAAGGCTGAGGCGGAAGGATCGCCGGAGCCCAGCAGGTCGAGGCTGCGGTGGCCGGGAGAGGCCACTGCACTCCAGCCTGGGTAACAGAGTGAGACTCCAACTCAAAAAAAAAAAAAATGTAGTTTTAACAGATCTGCCTCTTACAGAGTTAAGAAAGTAGCATTCACATGGAAACATCTAGGGCTTGGAAAAGATCAACAAGGATTCTGTGATTCAGGTGGAAAAAGGAAATTGGTCTTGCTCATGAGAACCCCTCAAAACATTCAAATCTTCCTAGATAGTTAATTGGTATATTTTATCATCTCGTCACTGCAAGAAGTGCTCTTTTATGTAACTTAAATTCCTCCTATTACATCTTAAGTCTATTTCTATTTCCTGGTCTGTCTGCTGTGGAGACGAGAAAAAGCTTATTATCCTCTTGGGTATGAGACTTGCGATTGCCTGCCTTGTTCGTTAAGCAATTTACAAAAGGCTGTGAAGGGGGAAGGGGAGTGGGAACACCTAGTCCTCCCAGTGGGCGATGGATGCCTCATTAGGATGGGGTCAGACTGAGGACTCAGATCCGGAGCTCTAGTTTTCCCAGCTCCAAATACCAAACCGCTTCTTCCCACTCACCTCCTCATTCTCTCACCAACCACAAACTGATTTGCTTAGGGGTTGGCAAACTACAACCTTTGGGAAAATCTGGCTTCCTCCTGCTTTTGTAAATAAAGTTGATTAGAACAAAGCCAGGTCCATTCATTTCTATGTTATCTATGTCTGTGTTCACATTACAGCAGCAGAACTGAGTAACTAACAGAGGTTGCATGGCCTAAATGCAATGTCTAAAATACTATCATTTTATAAAAACAATATGCTCACCCCCTTGCATCAGTCTCAGGAAGGAGGATTAATCCTATTAGGCCTTCCATCCCTACTTCATTCAGCTGTTATAAGAATCCCAGCTCCCAGCCACATTCAACTCTGAAAATCTCCTAACCTGACCCAGTTGACTCCCTGTTCCAGGCCCCAAAATCCTTCCATGGGGCTCTCAGAGAGCCATAATTTGTTATTAGCATAAAATAATGTCTCCACTGAGCCTTTCTTTTACCTTTTCACACTAGCCACATTTTGACTGACCCTGAGGACTTCACTTCCCATGCAGTCCCCTCACGTTTTTCTCTCATATCCAGGACGGGGACTCTGTGTTCCTCTGTACCCATTCCAGACTCCCGTTCCTCCCTCCTCCCTAAAGTCACCATCTACTTTGAAGCACGCACTACCAGACTATATCACACCTCCTCTGCCTCCTGGTCACTGCCGTCCCCACCCAACCTCCCTTGGAGAATTTATATTCCCAGAGAACCCAGGCTGCCCCACCATCAGTACAGCAGTGGTGTTCACTTATCTCTAGTCCTGATCTCTGCACTGTAACCTCCTGCCTCATCAGCACCCCCAATAGGATAACTAACAATCATCTCAAAAAAGAAGCACCTTGTCCAAATCTGAAGTCTTATTCTCCCCTCACCCACACCCAGCTCCTGCTCACAATTCCCTGTCTCAGCAAGTGGCACCTCCATGCACAGAGTGGCTCAGGCCCAAAACCCTGGAGTCAACCTTGACTCCTCTTTCACACCCTGCATCCAAGTCTTCAACAAACCTGTGGGTTCTTTACTCAAAACCCGCCCAAGCCAACTATTTATTACCACCACTGCCTCTCTTTTCTGAGCCGTCTGCTCATCTCACCCAGATCACTGCAAAGCCCCCTGGGAGGTTTTGGTTCTCTGTCAATCAGTCCCCATCTTGCAACCTACATCATCCTTCTTGGAACATGAATCTGATCATTTCCACCCTTGGTCAAACCCTCTAAAAGTTCTCATCTTGGCTAAGGCCTCACCGTGTATGTCCCCAGCTAGTCCCCCAGGACTCAGAACCCAGGACTTTCCTCTCCATTCCTGGGCAGCCCCAGTGGCCTCCTCACAGTTGATCAAACATATTCCTCTTTCACATTCTTATGCTTGACAGTCCCTTTCTCTAGAAAGATCACTCTCCTCCCCCATACAGGTCTTTGCTCAAATGTCATTCAGTCTTGGCTGACAGTGCTCTCCTGACCACCTTATTCAGAAAAGCACTCACCTCCCTAACCTCCTTCCCCAGTCAGTTCTTGTTAGCACCTGACATTTACAACTTAATTTACTCATTTTAAATTTTTTCTCAGCCGGGCTCGGTGGCTTAGCCTGTAATCCCGTGGCTCAGCCTGTAATCCCGTGCCTTTGGGAGGCTGAGGTGAGTGGATTGCCTGAACCCGCGGGTTCAAGACCCGCCTGGGCAAGCAAGACCTCATCTCTACAATAAATCAAAAAAAAAAAAAAAATTAGCCGGATGTGGTAGCGCACGCCTGTAGTTCCAGCTACTTGGAAGGCTGAGGCGGAAGGATCGCCGGAGCCCAGCAGGTCGAGGCTGCGGTGGCCGGGAGCGGCCATTGCACTCCAGTCTGGGCGACAAAGTGAGACTCTAACTCAAAAAAAAAAAAAAAAAAGATCTAAAAATCGACCTTCCATGTGACCCAGCAATCCTCCTTCTGGGAATATAGCTGGAGGAACTCAAATCACCTGCACATGCATGTTTATTGCAGCACTAGTTGCAATAACAAAAACATGGAACCAACTGTGCTACCCATAGAAAGTGGACCGGATAAAGACAATGTGGTACATATGCATGAGGAAATATTACACAGTCATAAAGAAGGACAAAATTATGAATTTTGCAGCAACTTGGATGAATTTAGAATCTATAATACTCAGTGATTTATCACAGAAACATTCATAAGTGAACCCTGCACATTTATCATAATACTATAAGAAAAGGATTGATAGTAGTGGGACACTGCCAGAGGAGAGGGGGACACATAATATCAATAAGGGTACCCAAACCTTACCTGCATAGTGACTACTTATATACCTAATCCTGATTTGTACCCCTCATCTTTAAAAATAAAAATAATAATAATTTTTAAAAATGTCAGCCCTGTTTCTATTTTGGAAATGTATACAGTTAGCAGACATCTCTGCTGTCTTCACAGTACCTCGCTGATGATCAAACAACTAGGACAAATCTCAGTGATGTGTCATCTGGGCATGGAATCCATAACTTAAACTCTTCAATGTTTGATCTCACAGAACCTACAACCCATCATCACGTTGGTTCAGTGAAGATAATCTATGCAAAGACCTAGCATAGGTCCTGGCACAGAACTGGCATATACTAAATGTTAATCTTTTCCCCTCCCCTCCCTTATATGTGGGTCACTTATTCTGTTTCTCAGCCTAGAGAAAATTTCCTGGCTGTGTGTTAAAGAGGGTACTTCTCTGCAAATGTCTAATAGCTTTGAGCTTTTACATGTCTTGGGTTGTAAATAACCTCTATGGGTGTTTCTGGAAGCAAGAAAGTAATCACTTTGTGTCCTTTGAATTAGTATGCTAGTTTGGTAAACAGATTATGATAATGACTTAATTTACAAATGTATAAATGATTGAAATAGACACAGGCTACAATGGCTGCTTAGATGTTATTATGCTAGTGTTCAATTGGGCATTATCCATTAGGATTTTAAAAACCCACTTTTTTTTGCTTTGTTTTTATTTTTTTATTTTTAACTAAAGAGAAAGCAACTTCTTTTATAGCAGTCTATTTAACAGTACTTATTTTTACCTGTTTTCTTCCCAGGATGGAAGACTTCGGGTGAATGATCAACTGATAGCAGTAAATGGAGAATCCCTGTTGGGCAAGACAAACCAAGATGCCATGGAAACCCTAAGAAGGTCTATGTCTACTGAAGGAAATAAACGGGGAATGATTCAGCTTATTGTTGCACGAAGAATAAGCAAATGCAGTGAGGTAAAATACACACACGCGTGTGCACTCTTGCGCACAAACACACTCATGCACACCACACATTCAAAAGGCATTAGCATCTGAAATTGTAATAAGACTAAATTCTTGTCCTAACATTGAGCAAAAAATGATATGTTTCAGCAACTTATCTCAAAAGACCATACATTGTCTGTGCTTGCTATAGTTTATTGTTTTGTCAGTGAATTATGATTTGTTTTCTAAATTCTGTGGTCAGCATATTCCTAAGTGGACATTAATGTTCCTATTGCCAACTCATCAGGTAATACCAGGATCTCAAAGGCTCCTTTAGCTGTAGGAAGGGCTACATCTTCCTTCTCCAAGCCAACAGTTTCTCTTTGGGTCAGCAGAGTTGTATCAGGGAGATGGTGATCCTGGGGAGAAACAGTTGTGTTTTCATTTGTTTATTGAGAATGGGATGTCACTTATAAAGTCCCTCATAGAGAACAGGCTGGCTTTCTTAAAATGTTGGTGTTCTCTTGTGAGATGATTAGTAGTGTAAGCCTCCCCTCTTTCCTCAATCTTCCTTTCCTCCTTTCACTATGGGGCTGAGTCTGTTTCCCTTGGTTGCCTACTTTTTCAGTGATCTGTACTGCATCAGACCCTGGTTGTTCCAAGTGTGTGCATGTCTGTAATATGACATCAGGAGTCAATAGACAGACACAGGGCATACTCTCTTAAAGTGTGGGATTACTGTTTTCCCAAATAAATAAAAACATACTGGAGCATTTGAAGGTTTAAAACAAATTATATATATATATTTGATAATTAATATTGAAACTAGATAAAAGCTAAATTGTATAGACTTATTATAAATTATGTACCATCTATAGAAAATTGATCAGGCCTGACAATTTGCAGAGAAGAGCTGTTGATGATGCAAAGTTTATTGTTTTTGTTTTTATTAATACTCAGATCTTCACATTTTAAAATCAACTTAGATAAAATTATTAACAAATCAGACAAACTGAAAATTGTATCTAAATTGTTCAAATGCCTTTAAAAATGTTCAAACCTCTGTTGAGTAAATATATAAAGCAAGCTTTTTGGATTGTGATGACCACTCACCTGAGCCTATAATACAATCATATTTTGCAATGACAATGCACTCTTGAGCTCAGTGGATAGTTAATATAGACCAGACCAATTTTGAATGGTTATTGACCATTGATTTAGTTATTTATTTTTGTTTGCCTAATGTATAATGAGTTAACAGTAATTAACAAATAAATTTCCATAACAACAAAAGAGCAATGTGTTTTTTTGTTTTAATTTATGAAGATGAGGTCTCTCTATGTTTGGACTGGTCTTGAACTTCTGGGCTCAAGCAATCCCATCTTGGTGCTGAGATTACAGGATGAGCCACTGCACCCAGCCAGCAATGTAATCTTAACTAAAAATCTCAGAATGGGAAAGAGTGGGACTTAGAAACGGTTATTTACATAAAATAAATTCAAAAGCTAATCCCTCAGAGTAGGCTACTGGACTGATAGTCTTGAATAATAGTAAGTCCTGCAAAGTACTACATGAAAAATTCTTAACTGTAAGTTTTCAAGACTCATTCTTTATTAGGTTTATTTTTTTCCCAACTGAATACTTTCACATTCCACAGGACAGTGTTCACTGCACAGATGTTTGTTGAACATCTACTATATGTCAAAAATTGTGCTAGATCTTGATGATGCAGTGGTGAATAAAACAGATGGGGTACTGTCTCTCATGAACTTACATCATCTTCTTGGTCTTCTTAAAAATTTGTAAAGTGTTCCTTCACAGAAAACACTGAATGCTGCAGGGGGACTTAAAATGTCAGAAATGAACTGAAGATCAGCATTCCACTTTCATCTGATGCAGATTATCCGCTTTTGTTCCCCAAACAGTGGCAAAGCAAACCTGCACCAACCTGAAAGTGTTTTGATAACAGCTCTGATTTTATTCCCTGTTGCCCTGTAAAAGATATGAAATTGGAATCCCCTTGAAATAGCTCTGTGTCTCATTCACTTGTGCGTGTGAATTTATGTGAATGAAAATGAATTACATAAGGAAACAGCTGCAATAGACAGTAATAGACTTTAATATTCAATATTCCTTATAGTATCATTTGCATACATTGCTGGTTATTACTATTTCTTAGGACACAGTAAGCTTATAAAGCAATTACATCAAAAAATCTTACCATGAGTGCTGTGCTATCTTTGTAATACTAGCTAGAAGACTTTTATACCAAAAGGGTTTAACTAAAAAATTACACGAAGACAGAAGATCTCGATTCAGCTTCCCGTAAGGCATAAGACATGATTTTGCTACTGTTGTACTTATATTATTCTATATTACCTGTGGAAAACCTTCTCCCTGAATCACTGGGAGGGGATGTGAAAATTATGTTATGGTCAATATTGATACAGGCATAGGATGTCTTGTTGTTCTGAGTGAACCACAAGCCAAAATAAAGTGCTGAGTTCTCGCCTTCTACATCTGCTGGTCAGCTTTGTCATCCACATGCCAATATCCAAGAGTATAGTTGACTATTTCATCTTTAAATCAAGGGTTTACTTATTTAATTTCAAGCTAGAGAACATAAGAATGTGCAAAAGAAAATCTTTTGTACTTTGTCGCATTTTCCCTTCACTTGTGTTATTATCTTGATATGTTTTCTGTGTTATCTTAATGTTTTCTTGAAAATCATCCATCAACTCCCCTTACTAGATGTCATCTTAAAACCCTGTATTTCACTAATATTTGTCACTAGTGGAGACATTCTCTAAAAGCTATTTCTCAGTCTCTTTTGTTTGACCTTTTAGGCATCTGTGGGTAACACATCATTCTCAAAATGTTTCCTCATCACCCTTCCTATTTTTCTGTTAGCAGATTCTGGATTTTCTTCCTCCTCTAATGGGTCCTTTTTTTCTGCCTTTTCTTTTATTGTCAACATTTCCCAAGACTCTGCCTGGTTTGTTTCTTATCTGCACATGCTCCCTTGCTGACCTTCACTCTCTTGTGGTTGATAACCATCTAAGTTAGGATGAATTCTGTCATCCTGTCTGCAGCCCAGAACTCCCCTCTGGTACTGGATCCCTTTGTCCACCTGCCCAGGTAGAGGGTCACCTCAGTGTCTTCTGGACCCCTAGTTCACAAGGAACCACATTCCTTTAGTTGTAGAAGCCAAAGATCCTGGGTCATCCTTGACTTCTTATATGCCATCACAATACCTGTGGCTTCTGCCTCTAGAATCTCTCTTCTCTCTTCTCACTCTTCTCTCTCCCTGCTGCCATGTCCAGGTTTAGCCCCTGTCCCTTCACCAGGCTCACTGCTGAGGATTTCTCTGCAATCAGGCTTACTTCCTCAGTCCATTCTCACCACTGCAGTTAGGGAGATTTTTCTGCAAAGCAAATTGATCATGTCACTCCCTGCTGAAATCCCTTCAGGAGCTTTCTGTGCATCCAGCATGGTAGCCAGGCTCTGGTATGTGGCCCACTGATTACCATCAGCACCCTCCAGGCCCTTCCTGTGCAGCCTTCACTCTGGCTGCTCAGTACTCCCTGTGATCTCCCAGATGTGGGATGCTCTCTCCTCTAGGTCTTCCACTTGAATCTGTTCTGCCCCTTATTCTAGCAAAGACTTACGCAGTCTTTCCGTTTCTGTTTTCTCTCTCCAAAGCATTTTCATAACCCCATGTACTTAGCACCCCCCACAGATGCCTAAAAGGTCAAGCAAAAGAGACTGAGAAATAGCTTCCAGAGAATGTCTCCAGTGGTGACAAGTATTAGTGAACTACAAGGTTTTTAAGATGGCACCTACCTTCTATCACACTGTCATGGTTTTCTCTTTGATTTTCTTTTGTTGAAATTGTAAATTCAGAGACGTCCAGGCCCTTGTCAATCTGCCATGTTCTTGACTATCCATTGCTGGTATCCAACCCAGGGCCTGACACGTCAGTATGGACTGAATGATGAGGGACAGTCCTGGGGACTTTGGCATTTTTGAAAGAAAAAGAGAACTTAGTATTAGAAACTGAAATTCCAAAATAACCATCAGACAAGGTAACAAAATGAATTTGGGGACAGTGATTCTGTATTTCCTTGTGTTCTCCCTTTCCTTAGATCTAATGCTCATACTGAACTACATTTAAAAATATTTCATAAACGGTCATTGTTTCTTTTCTTTTTTCTTAAGAAACAGAAATGGCTTCCCCTTGTTTTGTGCTTCTGAAGGATGGTTTCACTTTTTAAGAGAGACATTAAATCCTGGTATTCCTTTCCATTGTTTTGACTCTGGAATACAAAACACAAGAAGAGAAAAATTGCTGTTACTTACCCTGAAGGACACATTTGTAGAGGACTTAGAAAGGAGGGTGGAGGGGAATGGAAGTAAACACGGGGCATTGTTCTGAGTATTGAAAATAGCCTGTATATGAAAATTATGTGTATTTTAAATATTTTAAAGAAATTCATATTTGTAAAAATTACTATAATTTCACATAGCTTGCAGGTTTTTCATTATATCCATGTCAGAAGTGATTTTGTATCGAGCCTTTTCTTAGTACCAGTAGAGAATATCACCAGGTGAATTTTTGTCTTAGAGCCCATATGGAGGGATTAAGTCATCAAGGACTACTTTAAAATGAATTCCTTCTCTAGATTTAATCCTCTTAGAATTAGAAAGATATATTAGAGTAGAAAGGGGCCTAAGGTATCATTTATGATTCTCTTCGTTTTCTGTATTATGGAATAAATCCAGAGAGGTCAAATGATTTACTTAATGGCTACAAAGCCAAGGTAGTGGCAAAGTAATTTAGAAGCAAGGTGTCCATCCCTCTTAAACAAGTGAGTGGATCTAATTGACTGTGATTGTGTTGTTCAGGCAATTTATAGCCCAGTTGTATTAGGAAGTTGTGTATAATAGTAGCATGGGCTTTAGAATCCGATGGAATCAGTTAAATTCTGGCTGCTGCTAACTCAGGGAGATTACCTCAGCTCTCTGATTCTTGCTGTGGCCCTCCTGGAAAATAAATGTTGTCCTGTACAAAAGTCAACATGAAACTGTACCCTATATCTTTCTCCAGTCTCCTCCAAAACTAAAACCTGTCTTTTCATTAGTTGCTTTGTTTACCTGTCCTTTGGATGCTAGTGTTTTCTACAATGTATAATTTGAATCTAGGTTAAATATCTTCTAATTTCAACGTCATGCTATGCCCTCACTTTTTTTTTTTTTTTTTTTTTTTTATTTGTAGTCTCAAGCTGTCACCCAGACTGGAGTGCAGTGGCCAGTCCCAGCCACCGCAGCCTCGACCCGCTGGGCTCCGGCGATCCCTCCGCCTCAGCCTTCTGAGTAGCCGGAATTACAGGCATGCGCTACCACGCCCGGCTGATTTTTTGATTTATTGTAGAGATGAGGTCTCGCCAAGTTGCCCAGGCGGGTCTCGAACCCGCGGGCTTAGGCAATCCACTCACT